>JAWNNQ010001934.1:0-41823 GCA_035044765.1 Leucophenga montana | reverse complement strand
AGGTGGTCCAAGCGAGCGAAATTACAAAAAAAAAAGAAAATAGAAGTTGCTAAATGAAATTTACAAATTTAATGAATATTGATTTGTTAGTACAGAGTTTTTTACATAGTGTAAGGAAGACATATAAGAAAAATAAGGTGAAAACTTATTGTAGATAGAACAAAGAGCTCGGAGTGAATTATTGAGCGTGAAATTTGTCGAACATAAAGGCAATTTTATTGGCACGAAGTGGCAAGTTATCCGAATGGTGACATTTAGTACTATGGACTGAAGTAAGTAGGGAGAATCAATATCCCAAATAAGAATTTTATGAAGAAAAGCAACTGAGAGCATAGAACCGCGTGACAAGAGGGTTGGGTTCAATTAATTTTGACCTATCATTATAGGGTGGAAGATTTATATCGGGATCCCAATTGAGACTCCTAAGAGCAAACAGAAGAAACTGTTGGACTGACTCAATACGATCCTCGTGAATAACGTAATATGGGTTCCAAATACAAGAGCTAAATTCTAAAATCGGACGAACAAGAGAAGTGTCTAGCAGTTTAGTGGTATAAGGGTCATTAAATTCCTTAGACCAAGGCCTAACAAATCCAAGTACACCGATTGCTTTATTTACTATTGAACAAATGTGATTATTATAAATTAGTTTAGGTTCCATAAGGATACCTAGGTCATTAAAACAAAACTCTCTACCGAGGGTAATGTTGTTTAAAGAATATGTTACTATAAGTGGTTTTCTGCGATGAAACGACATACATTTGCATTTGGACAAATTAAAATTTAGAAAATTAGGCGCCACCATGTATGTAGTGAGTTTTGGTCAGCCTGCAATAAACTGTGCTGCGAAACATCAGAATATGACAAGCATTATTTAAAATCATCTGCACACATTAGTGTATGGGCATGATTAATAGACAAAGAAAGATTATTAATACAAACGTTGAACAATATTGAACCTATGTGACTCCCAGAAGAAACAAACATAGTTTTAGACAAACAAGCTTTACAAAGTTTGATAGGCAGTGCTAGTCTTAGAGTAACATCCTACGAAAAAGTTAGAATCGATTCTGCAATAGTATGTGGTATGACACTTGATGCCATTAAGACCTTACCAGAGTTTACAGGGCAACAAGGCACATACGTATCGTGGCGCGAAGCTGCACATAACGCCTATTCGTTGTTCCAGCCATATGATGGCAGTGAGAAACTTTTCCAGGCGGTCACGATTATAAGAAATAAAATAGGCGGAGCGGCCGATGCCGTAGTTTCCTCGTTCAATACAGTGTTGAACTTCCATGCGATTATTGCACGCTTTGACTATACTTATTCAGACAAGCGGCCGATATACCTGATAGAGCAGGAATTATCGACCTTAAGACAGGGTAGCTTGTCGTGCCTTGAATTTTATGATGAGGTAGAGAAAAAGTTGACTCTACTCGCAAATAAGACAATTATGTCTTATGAGACTAATATTGCGAATGTTATAAATGACAAGTATAGGTCCGATGCATTGAGGGTGTTTATATCCGGGTTAAGGAAACCACTTTGCGATATTCTCTTACTCGTCAAGACCCTCAGATCATCCGTCTGCACTGGTCCTAGCCCAGGAGGTAGACGCGAATCACGAACGCTATGTCTTCGCAGCTAACTTTGCCAACAGGGCCAATGAAAGTATAATAGGAAGGGAAATAACACACAAACCAGTCACAATAGCCAAAAGCAAACTAATTTTGGAGTCCAATTGGAGAAAATAATCCGCTTTATTCAACAAATGGTCAAAATAGAAATAATAATCTAACCCTAATGGGTCCAGCTTTCAAAAAACCCAAGCTCGACCTAACAACGAAGGTCAAAACCGGGTAGAGCCAATGGACATTGACCCTTCTATTTCACGGGTCATGCAACAAACTCGGTATGGTAATAATAATAGTTCACGAAATCAGAACTATAGATCTTATCAGGGTAAATATCAGAAACGATCAGCAAACTCGTGTCAAAATACTGGACCTAACATGCAGAGGATAAACCATTTGGGTCAGGAGATGGAAGTACCACCTGAGTCAGAATATGGGGAAGAAGCAGATCGTGAGGTAGCAGAAAAATCAAAGTTTTTTAAAACAGAGGTTGAGTATCTGGGATTTTTAGTATCAAGGGGAGGAATTAAAACGTGTCCATACAATTTCAACACAATGCGTAATTTCCCCGAACCAACTAATCTCAAGGAGTTGAGATCGTTTCTAGGCTTAGCCGGATATTATAAATGTTTCACGCCAGGTTGATCGACTGTACTCCTACTCACAGCAAGGGAGGTGGTCCAAGCGGGCGCAATTACAAAAATAAAGAAAATAGACGTTGCTAAACGAAATTTACAAATTTATTGAATAATAATTTGTTAGTATAAAGTTTTTTACATAGTGTAAGGAAGAGTTATAAGAAAAAACAGGCGAAAACTTATTGTAGATAGAACAAAGAGCTCGGAGTGAATTATTGAGCGTGAAATTTTTCGAACATAAAGGCAATTTTATTGGCACGAAGTGGCGAGTTATCCGAATGGTGACATTTAGTACTATGGACTGAAGTAAGTAGGGAGAATCAATCTCCCAAATAAGAATTTTATGAAGAAAAACAACTGAGAGCATAGAACCGCGTGACAAGAGGGTTGGGTTCAATTAATTTTGACCTATCATTATAGGGGGGACTATTTATATCGGGATCCCAATTGAGACTCTTAAGAGCAAACAGAAGAAACTATTGGACTGACTCAATACGATCCTCGTGAATAACGTAATATGGGTTCCAAATACAAGAGCTAAATTCTAAAATCGGACGAACAAGAGAAGTATATAGGAGTTTAGTGGTATAAGGGTCATTAAATTCCTTAGACCAAGGCCTAACAAATCCAAGTACACCGATTGCTTTATTTACTATTGAACAAATGTGATTATTATAAATTAGTTTAGGTTCCATAAGGATACCTAGGTCATTAAAACAAAATTCTCTACCGAGGGTAATGTTATTTAAAGAATATGTTACTATAAGTGGTTTTCTGCGATGAAACGACATACATTTGCATTTGGACAAATTTAGATTTAGAAAATTTAGACGACACCATGTATGTAGTGAGTTTTGTTCAGCCTGCAATAAACTGTGCTGCGAAACATCAGAATATGACAAGCATAATTTAAAATCATCTGCACACATTAGTGTATGGGCATGATTAATAGACAAAGAAAGATTATTAATACAAATGTTGAACAATATTGAACCTATGTGACTCCCAGAAGAAACAAAAATACTTTTAGACAAACAAGGTTTACAAAGTTTGATAGGCAGTGCTAGTCTTAGAGTAACATCCTACGAAAAAGTTAGAATCGATTCTGCAATAGTATGTGGTGTGACACTTGATGCCATTAAGACCTTACCAGAGTTTACAGGGCAACAAGGCACATACGTATCGTGGCGCGAAGCTGCACATAACGCCTATTCGTTGTTCCAGCCAGTGATGGCAGTGAGAAACTTTTCCAGGCGGTCACGATTATAAGAAATAAAATAGGCGGAGCGGCCGATGCCGTAGTTTCCTCGTTCAATACAGTGTTGAACTTCCATGCGATTATTGCACGCTTTGACTATACTTATTCAGACAAGCGGCCGATATACCTGATAGAGCAGGAATTATCGACCTTAAGACAGGGTAGCTTGTCGTGCCTTGAATTTTATGATGAGGTAGAGAAAAAGTTGACTCTACTCGCAAATAAGACAATTATGTCTTATGAGACTAATATTGCGAATGTTATAAATGACAAGTATACGTCCGATGCATTGAGGGTGTTTATATCCGGGTTAAGGAATCCACTTTGCTCTATTCTCTTACTCGTCAAGACCCTCAGATCATCCGTCTGCACTGGTCCTAGCCCAGGAGGTAGACGCGAATCACGAACGCTATGTCTTCGCAGCTAACTTTGCCAACAGGGCCAATGAAAGTATAATAGGAAGGGAAATAACACACAAACCAGTCACAATAGCCAAAAGCAAACTAATTTTGGAGTCCAATTGGAGAAAATAATCCGCTTTATTCAACAAATGGTCAAAATAGAAATAATAATCTAACCCTAATGGGTCCAGCTTTCAAAAAACCCAAGCTCGACCTAACAACGAAGGTCAAAACCGGGTAGAGCCAATGGACATTGACCCTTCTATTTCACGGGTCATGCAACAAACTCGGTATGGTAATAATAATAGTTCACGAAATCAGAACTATAGATCTTATCAGGGTAAATATCAGAAACGATCAGCAAACTCGTGTCAAAATACTGGACCTAACATGCAGAGGATAAACCATTTGGGTCAGGAGATGGAAGTACCACCTGAGTCAGAATATGGGGAAGAAGCAGATCGTGAGGTAGCAGAAAAATCAAAGTTTTTTAAAACAGAGGTTGAGTATCTGGGATTTTTAGTATCAAGGGGAGGAATTAAAACGTGTCCATACAATTTCAACACAATGCGTAATTTCCCCGAACCAACTAATCTCAAGGAGTTGAGATCGTTTCTAGGCTTAGCCGGATATTATAAATGTTTCACGCCAGGTTGATCGACTGTACTCCTACTCACAGCAAGGGAGGTGGTCCAAGCGGGCGCAATTACAAAAATAAAGAAAATAGACGTTGCTAAACGAAATTTACAAATTTATTGAATAATAATTTGTTAGTATAAAGTTTTTTACATAGTGTAAGGAAGAGTAATAAGAAAAAACAGGCGAAAACTTATTGTAGAAAGAACAAAGAGCTCGGAGTGAATTATTGAGCGTGAAATTTTTCGAACATAAAGGCAATTTTATTGGCACGAAGTGGCGAGTTATCCGAATGGTGACATTTAGTACTATGGACTGAAGTAAGTAGGGAGAATCAATCTCCCAAATAAGAATTTTATGAAGAAAAGCAACTGAGAGCATAGAACCGCGTGACAAGAGGGTTGGGTTCAATTAATTTTGACCTATCATTATAGGGTGGAAGATTTATATCGGGATCCCAATTGAGACTCCTAAGAGCAAACAGTAGAAACTGTTGGACTGACTCAATAGGATCCTAGTATATAGGAGTTTAGTGGTATAAGGGTCATTAAATTCCTTAGACCAAGGCCTAACAAATCCAAGTACACCGTTTGCTTTATTTACTATTGAACAAATGTGATTATTATAAATTAGTTTAGGTTCCATAAGGATACCTAATTCATTAAAACAAAACTCTCTACCGAGGGTAATGTTATTTAAAGAATATGTTACTATAAGTGGTTTTCTGCGATGAAACGACTTTATTCAACAAATGGTCAAAATAGAAATAATAATCTAACCCTAATGGGTCCAGCTTTCAAAAAACCCAAGCTCGACCTAACAACGAAGGTCAAAGTCGGGTAGAGCCAATAGACATTGACCCTTCTATTTCACGGGTCATGCAACAAATTCGGTATGGTAATAATAATAGTTCACGAAATCAGAACTATAGATCTTATCAGGGTAAATATCAGAAACGATCAGCAAACTCGTATCGAAATACTGGACCTAACATGCAGAGGATATACCATTTGGGTCAGGAGATGGAACTACCTCCTGAGTCAGAATATGGGGAAGAAGCAGATCGTGAGGTAGCAGACTTTGAGGTTGACCAGCTCAATTTTTTTTTGGGAAAGTCCCTCCTACCTTAGAGATCTAGGTCATTAGGAGGGAAGGAAATAAAACTCCTCGTCGACACTGGCACTTCGAAGAGTTACATAAAACATTAGATAGACCTAAAGGGAATACAACCAGTCGATAACCCATTTTCAGTAAAATCGATACATTGGCTCACTCCAATCAAATCAAAGTTCAAGTTACATATTTTTGGTGTGGCCACGGATTTTTTCTTTAGCCATACTTGACGTCATTTGACTGCGTTATCGGACTCGATCTTTTGAATAGGGTGCATGCGAAAATCGATTTGAGTACAAATACGATAACGTATGATTCTGGAAAGGAATGCATACTTTTCCTTACCAGCCAAGATGTTAGCCATTTACAGCTCCAAGCTGAGTCAGTCCCAACGTATTTCAAACAAAGTTTCCTTGACACAATTAATAGTGTAAATGGAGTTTTTGCAGATCCAAATGCGGCACTGCCATTCAACACAAAAGTAGTGGCGGCCATACGCACGGAAAATGGGGAACCGGTGTATTCTAGGTTGTACCTATATACGCTGGGTGTGTCCGATTTTGTTAATGAAGAAGTTCAGAATTTGTTGGCGAATGATATCATCAGACCTTCAAGGTCGCCTTATGGATAGTAAAGAAAAAAAGGCTAGATGAATACGGTCAGGCCAAACTACGAATGGTAATCGACTTTCGTAAACTGAACGAGAATACGATTAGCGACAAATACCCGATCCCTGACATACCAGGAATTTTGTCAAATTTAGGTGGAAATAAGTTTTTCACAACACTCGACTTAAAATCGGGGTTTCATCAGATTTAATTGATGGAACGCGACAGAGAAAAAACTGCGTTCTCGGTTAAAAACGGAAAATATGAATTTGGCCGTTTACATTTCGGACTTAAAAATGCCCCGAGTATTTTTCAGAGGGCAATTGATGATGTGCTTAGAGAGCACATAGGAAAATGTTGTTTCGTCTACGTGGATGATGTCATAGTCTTTTCAGATAACGAGCAACAGCATTTAAGGGACGTTGAATCAGTTCTCAGAAGCTTGTATTAGGCAAATATGAGCGTCTCCGCAGAAAAATCAAAGTTTTTTAAAACAGAGGTTGAGTATCTGGGATTTTTAGTATCAAGGGGAGGAATTAAAACGTGTCCATACAAGGTCAACACAATGCGTGATTTCCCCGAACCAACTAACCTCAAGGAGTTGAGATCGTTTCTAGGCTTAGCCGGATATTATAAATGTTTCATAAAGGATTTCGCAAAGCCATTGCCAAGTATTCTCAGAGGTGAATACGGCCGAGTTACTGCTTCCCAGTCGAAAAAAATCAACATTGATTTGACTGATGAACAGAAAAAATCCTGGTAGGTCGTACTGACGTAGCAGATTTTAGGAGACCATTTGAGGGGTGGAAGCACGAAGCAGAAAGTTAATTGTTTTCGGCAAAAAGATGAGGCACAGACCAATGACGATTTAATGAGACTTCTGCAGGAAGCGGACGTGATCAATTCAATGAGTTGTAATGCAATGATTTGTAAGTGATGCTCAACGCGAACAGTCGCATAATTATTGGGCTCCGCTTAAGCCTTATTACTTTTTTTTGTTTATGTGCAGCTTAAAAAATACATAAAAGCAAAAAAAAAGTGAAGTGTAAACTGCATATCAATAGCGCAAAGGCGCTGATTAATCTGTTTGATTATATCTTCAAAAAAAAAAAAACAAAAATACTCAAAAAAAAAAATAAAAAACGAAAATGCCGAATGAGCGCTAATGGCAAACAAAGAGAGTGAATGCACGTTACTCAAGATGTGAACAGGCGAAATGCCTACTTCACTTTTGTACATTACGAACCCAACCCCCTACCCCCGCTATCCCGAATATCCCGAAAACAAGAAGAGATTTTAACTTCTCCCAATGAATCTCAATCGCTTCCTTTCTCAATAAATCTGTCGACGCCGCAAACCCCAGCTGCGCTCCCCTCTGTGCCTCAGTCAGCAAAAATCTCATGGTCAGAGCATTGCACTACGCCAAATGCACTCAAAAATTTACTTATGTATAACCCGTTGTTACAACAACAACCACAATGCCTTCAGTTGTTACCACAACAACATTCTCCCAAGCCTTACTTATTTCTGGAATAATTAATAAGAACAACAATAATGAAGTGACAATACAGAGCGGTATTGATCGCTACATTAAAATAAAGCGAAAACTAAGCCCTCAGAATTCTAAAGGATATAAACCCAAAATCAACCGCAATAACGATTGCAGTGGATCTCAAGTTACTTTCAACGGAAACAGGTTTTCAATATTAAGCGACAGTGCAACTAATGAATCTAACAACACTGACGAAGGGGCTAAAAAAGTCAAGTCAAAGCCACCACCATTTTATGTTCGCGAGATAAACTCAAATAGTCTAGTGAACAAAATTGCTAAACTCATTGGCAACAACAAATTTCACATAGTCCCACTCACTAACGGAAATATTCATGAAACTAAAATACAAATATATAGTGAGTCAAATTACCGCACACTCTCAAAGCATCTTACTGATACAAAAACCAATTTTTATACGTATCAACTTAAAAGAGCAAAAGGCCTCCAAGTTGTGCTCAAGGGCATTGGGTCAAGCGTATCTCAGAGTGAAGTAGCAAGTGCACTCAAAGACAGAGGCTTTAACCCTTAAGTGGTTATCAATATTATTAATAAAAAAATACCACAACCCAAGTACTTGAACCCGAAAGTACACCACTAAAACGTCGCCTCCACCCAAATATCCGATCAAGAACAAAGTACATCCCTTAATGCTCAAACGCCACCAAAACAAAAAATGAGCCTCTTAAAAATATGTTTCTAGAATGGCAATGGTGGTTCTCGGCACAAAAACGAGCTCTCTATATTTTTATCTTTTAAATGTCGAACGTTATGCTACTCGCAGAAACACACCTCACGGACAAGCATAATTTTCAAGTCCCAGGATACGCATTTTACGCCACAAATCACCCAGATGGAAAAGCCCATGGCTGAACAGGAATTCTCATCAGAAGTCGCCTTAAACACTATTCTCTACAGTCTTTTGCCACTAATTATCTCCAAGCCACTTCAATCTAAACTTGGTAAAGTAACCTTAGCGGCAGTTTACTGTCCCCCTCGTTTCACTATAACAGAAAAACAGTCTCTTGACTTTTTTAACTAACTTGGTGAATGAGTCGCAAATCCTAAGGGAAAACAGCTCTATAAAGCATTCATAAACACACACAATAATCTTGACTACGTTTCACCTTGTAGCCCAACATATTGGCCGGCAGACACGAAAAATATTAAGCAGTCTAATATCTGCAAAATCTCTTGCAAATCTGTCATCTGACCATTCTCCCATAATATTTCGACTCTTGAGCTATCCCCAACCCAGAGAAAATCTTCATAAACTCCCCACATATAACACAAATTGGCTCAAATACAAGAAGTATATAAATATTCATATTGAACTCAACCCTAAATTTGACCTTGATATGGATATTGACAACTCCGAAATTGCGCTAAACTCGATTCTCACTGCCGCAGCCAAACACTCAACTAAGAAGAGAATGGCAAAACCGGGATTTAAGCAGGGCTCTTAAAAAAGAGGAGGAACTCACCCAGAGACGATACATTGCAGGCCTCTCCCCAACAAGCTTTACAGTCTCCCTCGATGTTGCTCAAGCATTTGATCGAGTATGGTTCGATGGACTCAAGTATAAAATTAATACGCTACTTCCCCAAAACACGCGTAAAGTTCTTGACTCTTATCTCAGTGAGAGAGTGTATGCAGTAAGGCAAAATGACTTCATTATACTTGACTCGGAAAAAATGGCGTACCCCAGGGCAGTGTCCTTGGCCCTATGTTATATGTTCTGTACACATCAGACATTCCGACAGATCACATGCTCACAACGACAACATTTGCAGATGACACAGCTATTTTGTGCAGATCCCGATGCCCGGTAGAAGCAACCAGGCGCTTGGAAGATCATCTGTCACTTCTAGAGGAATGGATGGCAAACTGGAGAATCAAAGTCAACGAGCAAAAATGTAAGCACGTAACATTCACACTCAATAGGGCCACTTGTCCTACGCTAACTCTAAACAGTAGTGTTGTTCCCCAGGCAAATGAAGTCCTGCACCCTAGAAAGACAACTTACATTTCGTAAACATATATTAGCCAAAAAAACTCAAATCAAACTAAAAGCAAACTCTCTGCACTGGTTCATAAATTCGCGCTCCCCATTAAGCTTGGAATATAAAGTCCTCCTTTACAACTCTGTAATAATGGCCAGACATATGGCTCTCAACTATGGGGCAATGAAAGTGCAAGCAATGTAGAAATCATTCTATCACTGGTGCTCAATATTTTCACCCTGAAAACTGAAATAGCTCGTCTCAAACACAACTATGTGGATAGACTTAACTGCCATCCGAACCCACTCGCAAAATGTCTTACCCAGTTAAGTACCAACACAAGACTCAGAAGAAATGACCTCCCAGCCGAGGCAAGAGAACTTGAAACACAATAAAAATAGACGTGATATAAAGTTCGAGGTTACGGAAAAAGTTCTGGTCAAGTCCAACAGGCAGCTAAGAGGTGCAAAATTATATTTTACAGCTTACAGAGACTGTTAACAAAATACTAAAATCACAAAAACAGAAGCAAATAGATACAGGCCATTTATATGATACTCTTAGCAAGGAATAGAGCAATAATCGTGGAACTAGATAACATAATTACATCAATAACTTTTGCCAAAATATGAATTTTAAACCCAGTCCTTCTGGATAGTGTAGAAATAGACCAGCTAACAAAAACCGAGCATCTTAGAGAAATATTGGTCACCGATATTATGTCTTCAGCTAGAATTAGTATACTTCAATATAACATAATTTACTTTGTAATTAAATATCCTATACCTAAGCTTAGATGTAAGAAGATGATAATGCTACCTGTTGCACGAGGTAACACCATCCTTTACATCCATTTGCCCATTTTGGCTGAGCATCACGACCGTCAAGTAGATTGGTGATGGCTTAGTGGCCATTAATGGTCAACTGGCTACCGTAGAAGAAATTGGTGAGACCCCCATCACTGTCAACGGTACCTATTTGGTACTCTTCAATGACCGCGTAAAAATCAACGGTACGACCTACGTTAACCTAAACGCAACGGCACCACTGAAGCCCGATACACCCTGGTCACCCGCCACCAACCTATGGGATTATACGAAAATCCTGACCGTGCATTACCTTCGGCAACTCAACTAGCAGAACCTTGACCGCATCAGGCTAGTGCACTTTAAAGCTGAAAGCAGTCACCACTCAAGTGGTTTTCATACTATGCGGAGTAGGACTTGTGGTATACGTTTTCAGGCGAGTATCAGCGTCTAAGAAAAAAATTGCTATAACCAGGTCTGTCGAGGCAGCAATAAAAGCCGGGCCAACAGGAGCGTGGACGCCCGAACTTAGAGGGGGAAGAGTTAACATAAATGACGACATGTCTGGCACAACGAATATTCGTAAGGGCTTTGCGAACATGTTAAGTGAAAATGGAATCTGAAACACTGCACGCGGCGTAAGTCAGCGGACCGTGGATTGTTGCACTTGAGACACCGTGAACGAAGTTCACGTTAGTGAGTAGGGTCACTATAGTGGTAGCATAAGTTTAGGCTAGATTTTTAGTTCTAAAATTTATTGGAATAAAATGGGCGGCAAAAGGTCAGACAAATAAATTATATATTTTATCATGGAAATAATTATCCTTAAGTTAAATGTTTAGCAGATTTATTGAAATGTTTGATCGTGACAGATACATTTTTTATTATTTATGTAATTGTGCCCGCACAATTATTTTATTGGCATACGTATTTATCTTGGATAAGTCATCCATTAGCATCTATTTGATTTTAAAGTGATGCAGTCGAAGTGTACAAATAGGTTTTTATTACAATAAACAGGTGTTGTAATTCTTTGAAAATAATCCTTGATATATTTCATATTTTGTGATTAAGTTGTGTATACTACAACTTTATGCGAAATTGGTTTATATTTGTTGCTTTTGTTCGTTGTATGTGATACCTCCAGTTTATTTTGTTGTCAATGTACATGCCAAGGTATTTAGCTACAGATTTAATGGGTATTTCCTTATTATTTATTTTGAGTGGCTGAGAAGTGTATCTTAGTTTATTAGTATATATAACTTGAATTGTCTTTTGATCATTGATTTTAATATTCCACTTGTTAAACCAGTTTGTTGTTTCGTCAAGTATTTTTTGACGCATAGAGTAGTATCGTATCATCAGCAAACGTGGCTAGCATGGCCGACTCGTCTTTTGGATATGGAAGGTCTGCTGTGTACAGACTGTACAACAGGGGTCCGAGAACACTACCCTGTGGAACTCCAGCTTTAAACGGTCTTAGAGACGAGTATTCAACTTTGTATTTAATAAAGAAATAGCGATCCATTAGATAATTTTTTATTAAGTTTAAGTGTTGAGTTGGCAGCATACTTTTTAGCTTGTGTAGTAAGCCGTCGTGCCACACTTAATCAAATGCTTTTTCCACATCAATAAAAACACCTATGGAATGTTTTCGGCGGAATCCAAATTGATGGTCTGGGATACATCGTTTGGATATCAAAATTTGTTCAAGCCGATCAAATAAAATTCTTTCGAATACTTTGGACAATATCGGTAGAAGACTGATTGGCCTATAGAATGACGGTTTTGTCATTATTTGCGATACTTTCCAAAGTATTGGAAAGTGTTCCATTTTTAACATTCAGTTAAGAATGATGCATATATATTGTATAGACTTGTATGGAAGTTTCTTTAAAATGCGTCCTGTTAACATATCATAGCCTGGAATTTTTTTGTCATCAATATTCTCTATTTGTCTTTTTTTTAATTTTTGATATTCTTAATTTTGTATTGATTATGTTGACTATTGGACTCCTGAAAGTTCACTACATGAGTATCTAGTGGATAAACGTCTTTGAAGTGATCTGCTAGTATATTTGCTTTTTCGGAATTGGTTTTAGCCCATAAGCCATTGTCTTTCTTCAGAGGACATTGAACAATTTTATTAGTCAAGTTTTTTGTTGCTCTCCACAGTAAGTAGTTTGTGTCAGAAGTAGGTGTTAATTTCTTAAGATAGTTTGTGATGGCGGCGCTATTATGCTTCTTTAAAGCTTCTTTAAGATCTCTTGTTGCCTTATTCAGTTTTCTTTTATTATCTGGAGACCTGGAAATTTGCCATATTTTACGGTTTTGTCTTTTTTCATCTATCATTTGTCGAATTGATGGGGGTGTAATGGTATCGTTAGTTTTTCGGCTATGGGTGTTGCTTAAAAACTGCTTTGATAATAGTGTCGTTTAGATAAGTAATAGAACTTCCTATATTGTCTGTTGTTTTGAGGGGTATATGTTTGTCGAGATGTAAATTTTCATACTCTAGAAGGGCATATGGTTGGTTAGTTGTGACTGTTTTATTTCATTATGTACTAACAATAGGTAATTAAGTTGGATCGGTGAGTGGTCTGAGGAAAGTTCAAATCTAGACTTTATTTGAAAATTCTTTTGATTAAAGCTTTTAATTATAGAAAAGTCAATTAAGTCCGGCTGTTTCTTTGTGTCTGAAGGCCAGTAAGTTGGTTCGCCTGTTGCATGCTGTTGATTCTATGTATTGCTTTAATTAAGTTTTTGCCTTTCGAGTTGGTCAATCGCGACCCCCAATGGGTGTGTTTTGCATTAAAGTCTCCAGCAACGATAAATCGTTTACCCAAAGATGAAAAATATCTAACATATTGGTCAACCATTATTTTGTGTTTTGGGGGACTGTATAGCTAAGAAATAGTAAAGCATCCGTGTTTGTCGGAAAGTAATAATGAGGTCGATTGAACATAATCTGCAAATAACTTATAACTTTATTCACTTCCGAAAATTTTATAGTTTTTTTTTATAATTTTTGCAGTTCCGCTGTGGGCTGTTAAATTAGGATGGTTTGTGTGAAACAGTGAATAGCCTGGCATTTTAAACACATGTTTGGCCGTACTGTGAGTTTCAGAGATTAATGCTACATCAATGTTGTTGGCATATAGGAATTTATTCAGCTCCAATAGGTGTTGGCAGAGACCATTGGCGTTCCAAATTATTATTTTAAGTTTATCGTCCATTTTGACTGTCAATTTTACTTAGTAACAGTGGAATTATATTCAAGATGTTCGTCATTTGTTGGATTAAGGACTTCATCAAGTTTTTAAGCTCATCTATTTCATTAGAATGTGGTGGTTCATTTGGAGCAGTGCTTGATACCGTGACAGAATTCATCGATAAAGAAGGCAGACTAGACGCAGCCATTTGAGCGTAGCTTACACCTGGGGTGACGGTATTCGTTATATTCGAGGAGGTATTATTTTTAATTTCAGCATTTGAACTGATTTTGACTACGTTTTTTTCTCTTAGAGGTGGAAAGCTTTGAATTTTTATTTTTTTTTTATAAATTTCGCAGCTTTTATAATTTTTGGTGTGGTTACCTCCGCATAGTGCACATTTGATTGCTGTTCTGTCTATTACTGTATTGCAGTCTATGGTTTTGTGTTTTCCAGCACATTTGACACACACTGGGTCCCTGGTGCAGTAGTTACGGGTGTTTCCGTATTTTTGGCAATTGCTGCATTGGGCTGTTGTCCTTATGTGACGGGGGGGGGGGGGTATGGGGGGGCGGTTGAAATAATACCATTGTTTGTAGTAGCGAAGTTATATCGAAAATATTTTTGTTATTATTTTTAGCTTTGAGCTCGATAAAGAAAATAGGAAGGGGTTTATGCTTTCATTTTTGTGTGATGCTGTGAATATTTAAGACTTCATGACCTAGTTCGTTAAGTTCGGATTCTATTGCTTTAGTCTATAGAGAGGTGTAGGTGTCGGAGTACCACATTGAACCCGCGATCCTCTTTTGGTCTGTATGTATAATATTTTGTGTCTTTTGACCGCAACAATTTTAAGACAGCTGTGTAATGAGATGATTCTGTAGTCTGAATGCGAACTTCATTATTGGGTAAAGTCTTTAATATGAAGTTTTGTGCTACTACTTCCTTAAGTGCACTATTAAGGTCATTTATGCATTCTACACCTTGTACACAAATTGGAGGTGGTTTGTTTGGTTTTGCCTGCTGTTCATTTGTATTATGTTGGGTTTTAGCTACATCGCTGTTACTAACATTTACATTGGCTGTTTCGCCATCATCTTCGGTTGCTAACAGCTCAAACCGATTTGTTGACAAATCTGGCTGAGCCAGTACGACTGTAACGTTTTTTGGTTGATATTATTTTTGTTTTTCTGTTTTTTTTTTTCTTATTACTATCGTCCGAGTTTTTGGGAGAATCAATTTTTTTTTTTTTTTGGTTTTCTCTTATACTGCTTTTACTACTACTCAAATTATTTGCTTGCATGCTAACAGTTGCCGTTAGTGGTTGATAGCTTTCTGTGAGTAGCATGGTGAGGCGCATTGCGGGTGTTGTGGTTGTAGTTGAAGATGTACTAACGCAGTATGTTTGGACTACGGGTAACGTAGTTGTAATTGTTGTTGTTACAGTTGTTGTGGAAGATGGTGTTGTGATAGTTGAAGAGAAGTCTCCAATTATTGGTGTTGTTGGAGTTGCACACTGTGCACTCCAAGATTGACCGTTGGTTTGCTCGCTGTCGTTGCTGATGAGATAAGGAGAGCACGATCGTGCTGTCTGCGTATCTACTTTTAAAAGAGATGAATTTTCATTGTTGGTTGTAGAGGCGTCCGTTGAGCGTATTGTAAAGTAACCACTGTTTTTGCTTACACTTTAGTGAAAGCGCAGCTAGCGCTTATTTTTAATCAGTACTCTTTTGTACTTCGGACTTTAAAATATTTATTATGTTAACAAAATTTTTAAAAAACAATAAAATGTTTATAAACAAGACCAGCTGTTGATTTTGTTTACGTTTTAAGCGTCCTTTCTTTATTTGTTTTCCGTGTGCTAGTTTCAAGATTTAATTTAAACTTAAACACTTTGAATTTTCCGATTGTTGCTCTACGCTCTACGTTTAGAAAACACGACACGAATAGTTTGATTTAAATTTAAATTTAATTTAACAAAAAAAAAAATATTCAGTGGTATATTAATAAAAATTATTATTATTTTTTTACCCTCAAACTAACACAAGCAGTGATATTATTTGACAATTTTTTGTAAGTTTTGCTGGATTTTCGGAACTCTAAAAAAATCAAACGCGAATCTCAACTCACTCACTCAACTCACTTTGTTAGAATTATAAGTCACAGTCATGCGTCATACAAAAAAAAAAAAAAAAAAAACAAATTTAAAATGAGTCTTCCAAAGTTCATGTTTCTCCTTGAAGAACTTTTAGCTTTCGAGTCTCTCACTACTTCTCTAAATCAGCAGACAGAAGCCAAGGTCGAGGTTGAGATGATGCATTTAATTAGCGAACGAATACGAGGGTGTTATGGTTTCGAACGATGCTACTGTCACATCCGAAGTAAAGGCCGAAGTTCACACATAGTTCCGAGAGGCCAAACTCTTATACTTCCGATTAAAAGCACGTTGCGTAGACTTTCTCAAAGGAGACACGAGTCAAAGTAGTGTGAAATCAGAAACCGAAACTGCTTTCTCCAATCCCATAAAAATTGGTGCATGTGACTGTGAACCCTTTCATGGTACATATGAAACCTGGCCCTCGTTTAGGGATATGTTCACCGCTATATACAAGAAGTACCCTGCCTTAACACCCGCTCAAAAACTTTATCACTTGCGAAATAAAACTCGCAAGTGACATTGTAAAACGGTACTCATTGTGTGATGAAAACTTTTCTCTTGCATGGGAAGCGCTCAAATCAAGATTTGAAAATGAAAGGATTTTGATTGACGCCCAACTCAAATCATTGTTTGGTGTTCCCCAATCAGCGGAATATGAAAGCAGTGCAGCCATTCAAAAAATCCAATCCACTTTCACGGATTGTTTGGCTGTGCTTAATTCTCAAGACATCGACACATGTGGTTGGGACCCAATGATCGTATATCTTTGGTCAACAAAACTCCCCGAAGATACGCTCACTCTATGGGAGCAATCGCTCGCTGGTCAAGCGGATCTACCCACCTGGACCCAATTATTTGAGTTTCTGACCTCAAGATTTGAGGTAGTTGAAAAGGTGAATAGCATGAGAACAAAAACGAAACCGCTCACACTCCAACCCAAAATTTTGGGTTGTCTCACAAAAATACCGATTCAAGAACACACACATTTTTCACTGAGGCTTCTTCTTCTCTCTGCAGAGCCTGCAGTGGTAAGCATACGCTCAGAGTATGTTCCAAGTTCAAAGCCTGGATGCCTAAACAAAGGAATGAATTTGTGGCAAAGGAAAAACTATGCTTCAACTGTCTTGCATATTCCCACCAACGGAAAGACTGCAAAAGCCATTTCTCAGGTTCACTTTGTAAAAGACATCATCACACAATGCTTCATATACCCGATACGAACGCATTAAGAGTCAAGCTCCCATATGAGAATGTTCTCATGAATAATTCGGGTATGGGTTCCAATATGGTCAAAACTTCCTCTAAGACTTGCCACCTAAACCTCTCCTTGAAGAATCGACGATTTAGGCTTAAAGTCGCAGCAATTGTCTTACCCTAATTGACCAATTGGCTGCCGACTTTCGCGGTTGATAAACCAAATTTCTCCGAAATTAGGAATCTCAAACTCGCAGATCCTAATATCTACATCTCGGCACAGATTGACATGGTCCTTTGCAGTGATATTCTCCCACATAACATCATGGAAGGAGTCAAATCAAATATTTTGAATGGACAGAGCTACACCTCAATGTGCATCGTATAGCACAACGTTATGTGGTCTCAGCAAGCAACTCAAACGCTTCAGAAAAATAGAAGAAGTTCGCACATGCCCCCCTAAGTTTGAAGAGGATACTTATTGTGAGGATCTCTTTGCCCAAACGACTTCTCTGATGGTTGTTACTTAGTAAAACTTCCATTTAAAAAGGAATTTGGCGCCCAACCCACACTTAGCTCATCGAGAAATATTGCACCTCGACAATACACTCGAATAGAAGCGTCACTAAAAAATAAACCCGAACTTCAGGAGCAGGACCACAATGTGCTAGCTGAATACCTCTCTCTCAATCACATGAGTATAGTTGGTGCGACTGAAATATGTAAGGATGATAAATTTCTCTCATTTTATCTCCCCCAGTAGTAAAACCGGACCGTCTCTCCACAAAGGTATGTGTTTGGATCTCTTTGCCCAAACGACTTCTCGTAATACTGATGGTTGTTACTTAGTAAAACTTCCATTTAAAAAGGAATTTGGCGCTCAACCCACACTTAGCTCATCGAGAAATATTGCACCTCGACAATACACTCGAATAGAAGCGTCACTAAAAAATAAACCCGAACTTCAGGAGCAGGACCACAATGTGCTAGCTGAATACCTCTCTCTCAATCACATGAGTATAGTTGGTGCGACTGAAATATGTAAGGATGATAAATTTCTCTCATTTTATCTCCCCAGTAGTAAAACCGGACCGTCTCTTCCACAAAGGTATGCGTTTTATTTAACGCTTCGAAAAAGACTTCAAATGGGACATCTCTCAACGACGTCTTGTATACGGGGCCCATTTTGCAGTCAGATCTCATAAGCGGCATACTCAATTGGCGATTCTATCGATACGGATTCACAGGCGTTATCGAGAAAATGTACCGCCAAATTCTCGTTCACCACGAACAGCAAAATTTTCAACGAACAGCAAAATTTTCAGTATCAGTCGCAGTTTCAATCGCAGTTCTCATGTCTGCCGGTTTTCCTCTGAAAAAGATTGCAGCAAATCACCCTTCTCTGCTAGAACATCTCTCTAAGGATGTTTTACTCAATGCTGAACTCCTCACAATTAAGGACAAAAGTTGTACTGAGACCCTTGGTATTGGATGGAACGCGGTTTCGGACTCATTTATGTATCAAAAAAGCAAAAGCTTTAACACCCTGCTCTTCGGCAACAAAGAAACACATTTTATCAGCAGTACCATCTCTCTACGATCCTGTCGGGTGGTTCGCTCCCATCGTAATTCTCGCCAAAATACTCATACAGCAGTTGTGGGTGGAAAGTACAGATTGGGATGAATGCGTAAAACCCCTATCTCTATTAAAATGGAATTCTTTTCTCCAACATTTCAAATCGGTTGAATCGCATCGCATTCCGCGAAAGGTAAACTTCACTCCCGAAAACACTTCTCAGATACATGACTTCTGCGACGTCTCCGAAAAAGCATACTGCGTAGCAGTGTATGTTAGAAGCTCTGACTCAAATATGGTCTCCACAATTCTATTAGTCGCAATAACGAAAGTTGCTCCTCTGCTGACTATCTATCAAGCTGTATTCCGCAGTTAACTGCTGAACAGCTGAAAATTCTTCTTATCACGGAACGCGCGTTTGTATACCGCAGGAACTAAAGGATAGTACCCTGTGGTGGAATGTACCAAGCTGGCTATCTTTATCAATGGATAAATGGCCTAAAGATCAAGAAAAGTAGAATCCCTACTCATCCTCTCTCCTAATGACGATCTACTAAATTGCTTCTCATGCTACTCTCGAGTGCTTCGTGCTGTTGCCTATGTGCTCCGGTTCTCAACGAACGCCTTGCCATCCCGGGGATCTCCCTTTTCAAACCCGAGTGGATTATCTTATGAGGAAATCAGTGGGGCAAAACGTCGACTGACTGATTTCTAACAAGAAATGCAATACCCTCTTGAAGTGCAAGCCCTCAAAGGCTCACAAAGCAAACAAATTTCAAACAAAAGCAGCATATTGCCTCTTAATCCGGTTTTAGACAAAGAATTCTACTCGAATTTACCCACATAATTTTTCTCCACGTATAACATCAACTGATGCTGCAAATGGTGCGCCAGGAATTTTCCTACCCAAGCTGAAAAATAAAGTCAAGCACTGTATCTCAAGGTGCAAAACATGCACTCTTCATAAGCAAAGAATGCGCACTCAAATTATGGCTGCCCTGCCTCCAGAGCGAGTCACATTTTCCCCACCTTTTACGGTTACCGGGTTCCATTTTGCTGGTCCTTTCGATATTAAATCATCCTTGCTCAGAAAAGGTCCCACCAGCTTTGCAAAGAAAGCCATTCATTTAGAACTGGTTAGCAGCCTCTCTTCGGACGCATTCCAAGTAGCATTTGCTCGTTTTGTTGGCCGACGTGGATTACTAAAAAAAATCATGCCTGACATTGGACGTAATTTTGTTGGCGCCAGTAAAATCCTTCTAGCAGAATATAATCAGTTTATACAGACTACTGCTGCTGATATATCCCGAAATTACAATGCACATGGACTCGAATGGTCGTTTATTCCTCCTCAGCTCCTCATAGGGGCGGACTCTGGGAAGCAGCTGTAAAAAGTTTCAAAACACATTTGAAAAAAGTAGCAGGCTGCCACATATTCTCATATGAAGAAGGCGGTACTCAACTCTCAAGCCCTCTCCCCTATGAGCAAAAACCCGACTGATGTGCTTCCACTTACTCCGAGTCACTTTCTAAGAGGCATTCCTATGGTGGCAATCCCAGAAATGGATAAGGAAGACATCTCACTAATTAATCAAAGGGAAAAATTAAAGGCTCTGCACCATCAATTTGCCAGACGCTGGATCTCCTCGAGCTCTCCAAGCGCTACAAATGGCAGTATCCCCAACGCGACATTGAGAAGGACGATCTAGTTGTCGTAAAGGACGAACTGCTACAGCCAACGGAAAATACGTGTCGAGGAACTTCAAACTTAGAATGGGGACATCACTCGACCCATTGTGAAGCATTATGAATCATGTGTGCTCCCCATGCAATAGACATTCAACAACACAAACAAAACTCTAATACTCTCTTAATGTTACCCTCTTATACACTCAGTACGCATAGCCCAAAAACATCCCAATTTTTATGCGAACATTCACTAATGCCATCTCTGGGGTTTATCTTTTTTTCCTTCCCCACAGTTCTTGCGATTCTGCAAGAAAATTTTGAAAATGGACATTCTACGAAGGCGCCAAACGGTACGACGCCTTGGTTACTGCCAAAATTGTTTGGCCACATCGCTCTTGTTTGGCCACTGCAAATCTAAGGCCGTCTGCCGTCGATGCGGGGACATCCATCTAACCAGTCCAACAGCGACTCGAATCAGTCGTAGCGGCATCCGAGCGACGCAGTGAGCGCAAATCACGCCCGGTGACTCGACAAACCAGTCGGAAACGTACTCGCCCTTGCTTCCGCGTTAGCTCCTAATGCAGTGGCAATCGCAACTTTTACCTCTACCGTGGTCTTTTTTTTACTTTAGGGACAACTTCACTCCATTTAGACTTTGCATCGCTTTCTGCTGGCTCAGCACATGAACTTAAAGAGCTCTGTTTTGATTTGCTTTGGATTTTTGGTCCAGCCTGCGTCATGAGCTTTGGTGGAGACTTTCTGGGGTCGGTAATATTTTTCACGCTTGGACGTGTTTTTTCCGGCTAGAGAGTCTCGTCTTTCACCTTTGTTTTTAACCGTGCTCTCCACAACCCTCTGCTGTAGGCCCGATACGTAATTTGTCGCCAACTTATTAAGGGATGCTAGACTGTTTAGCACCTCCTTCCTCGCTTGTGTTACATGCTTGTGTTACATTACATGTAGTGCATTGATTCAGTAAGGGCTTGAATTTTATCGCTCATCAGCTGCAAAACCTCGAAGCACCTTTTGGTTTATCTGCCATTCCATTTTCAGCTGTTAATTTAAATACACCGTTTTCACGCTCAGGTGGAGCAGAGCGCGGGGGCGAGCGTTGGAGTAAAGATCGCCTTGCAAACGGATTTGCTTCATCAGGTCCACTTGTAGCATTAACTGGTGCGATGGCCAAGGGAGCCACCATCGCATCGTCTAAACGGTAGTTGGGGTGAATTTTCACCTAAGTGTCTGCCACATGGAGTATTGTAGTTACAACTAGCCATTTTACATACGACGATGATTTTGTCTTTTAT
Source organism: Leucophenga montana (assembly GCA_035044765.1). Taxonomy (NCBI): domain Eukaryota; kingdom Metazoa; phylum Arthropoda; class Insecta; order Diptera; family Drosophilidae; genus Leucophenga; species Leucophenga montana. The sequence goes on along the minus strand of JAWNNQ010001934.1, from coordinate 20,037 downwards.
ACCTACGGCCAGGCGATAGTGACTGCCGACCGATCCGGTACCGATGCAGACCAGATGCCGCCCAATATGGGATAGACGCATTTGGGTTTTGTGGTGCTTAGGGTATATCATATGCTGACCATAGGATTTGCCCTAGGCGGGATGGAGGATATACCGCCCCGTTTCGGTCGCTAGTGCCTAGATTTTCAGGGTATACCAGACGGTGAGGTTGGTTATTTGACAGGTTGTGCTGTCGTTTATACCCTCTGAAGTCACTCATCATAAAAAAGGCCCTTCAATTCACCCTTTGTTCACGTACTGTATTTCCTTACATATTACACATATGTAATCAGAAGGTAAGCTGTGATGTAAGTCATCTAATTGACGTCCGACTTCCGATTTTCAAATTGGGTAACACATCTATTGTGGACTCAAACCAGTTCGATAGGTGGCTCTATGTGCATTGACTTCCGGTTATCTGATTAGAGTGAGATGTCTATAGTACAAATATTACTTACTTCTGGGTTGGCATCTTTACCGCTCAGCTGATCTTACGTTGCATGTTGTTGCATTTTCTTGTTGTTTATTTGCATACAAACACAATTTGTAGATTAATGCATCGCATGCAACAAAAAGCAAAAACCAGGCAACTTTAGCAAGAAGGGACATCGACTTGTGGAAGCATCTGGAGGTTGTCAGATCCCCCTCTGAGGCAGGGCTCAGGTACGACAATGTCCATGCACGGTTATGTAGTGCACATCTCGGAGAATCCGCAGTAGTCGCCGCGGCACACTTTGATTGTATCTGTGCGAACTATCTTTGCTTAGGCACGACAAAGCAGGGGTATCACCAGGAACCACGACCGAGGTTGTGGCGACTCATCTTCCAGCGTTAGTGGGGTCGGTGAGGCATGCGTCACATTATTTTTAAGCATTTTTCGTATATCCTATGAACTTTTTGTACAGGACAAACCGGAGCTGCCGCGAAACACGTTCGTCGCTTGTAACACACACTCACAAGGCTACTATCATTTATCACCGCCAAAAGCGTACTGTGATATAGGTTCGAACCATTATTTCAAACCACAAAGGCTCTACAACTTTAATGGTTACAAAAACAAAAGTTGCTCCCCTGCAGACTATAAGTGTACCACGGCTCGAACTTTGTGCAGCAGCCTTGCTGTCCAAGATTATAGTAGACGTGGTAGCTCGTATAAAACCATTCACTCACTGAAAATCCAGCGGACCTCGGGACTCGAGGTTGGTAGAATGGACCACGTTGGCTCTCTTCACCTATGGACAAATGGCCTAAAGATCAACAAATCTCAAACAAAAGCAGAATATCTCTTAACCCGTTTTTAGACAAGGAGGGATTATTTCACTGCAATGAGAGTCCAGGTAACTCCACCCTGGAGTATAGCTCGAGATATCCCATAATCTTACACCCTGATAATCGGTTAGCGCATCTTCTACTTGAATTCACTCATAAGATTCTACTTCACGCTGAACATTAACAGATGCTGCGAACGCTGCGCCAAGAATTTTATATACCCAAGCTTAAAAACAAAATTAATCATTGTATCTCCAAATGTAAAGCATGTATTCTCCACAAACAAAGAATGCGCTCGCAAATTATGGCTGCTCTGCCTCTTGAACGAGTCATATTTTCCCCTCCTTTTACGGTTACCCGAATCGATTTTGCTGGACCTTTCAATATTAAGTCATCCCTTCTCAGAAAAGGGATGACACCAGCAAGTGCTACGTTTGCGTATACGTGTGAATTGCAACCAAAGCCATACATTTAGAACTGGTAGCAGCCTCTCTTCGAATGCATTCGAAGCAGCTTTTGCTCGCTTTGTTGGTCGCCGCGGACTTCCCAAAAAAAGTCGTGTCCGACAACGGACGTAATATTGTTGGCGCCAGAAAGACACTTCTCTCCGATTATAACAGGTTTATTCAGACCACTTCGGCCGATGTATCCCAAAAGTACAGTGCGCATGGTCTTGAATGGTCCTTTATCCTCCCATCAGTACCTCCCATAGGGGCATCTGGGAGGCAGCTGTGAAAAGTTTCAAAACTCATTTATTTTTCTTATTTTTTTTTTATTGGCAGTGTTTTTAATTAAAATCATCTCAAAGCTTTAAACAACTTAATTTTAAAAGGTGGTAGGGGAGGGGCAGGGGAAGTAGTAGGTAGTTGTTCTGCTATTCGGGGCGGAGACAAATTCAACAAATCGGAGATCACGAGTTAATTGGGTCGTGGAGGGCATGGGAAAGGGCGCAGGGTAAAGTTGGAGTGAAAGGAACGTAGGTAGGTAGGTAGGGGGAAGGAGAGGTAGGGGAAAGAGCAGTAACGCCCCGTACTTATACATATGAAAACTAGACTACAGTTATGGTTCTATGTAAATAAATTTAAGATACAAATTACGTGTGCAACATGAATTTCATCTATTTTCAAAGTGTTCGAGGACTAGTTCGACTTGATTTATATGTAATTGTAATTAAAGATTAGGATGTATAAATAAAAAGTGTTTACTTAATATTCTCAATATCAATAAACATCGTAAATAAAATTAATAAAAAAAAAATAAAAAAAGAACACAAATACAAATACAAAAATTTTAGGCGTCGCAACGATAAACAACAAGATAGCTACCCGGAGACAGATACGGTAAAGCCGCACAAGCGCTTGCAGCAGCAGCTACTGCTGATCCTATCTTACAACGTGCACATATTTAAAAAAAAAAATGCCGATTAATAATCAAAAAAGAACCGCTGATGGCGAACTAGAAACTAGTGATTCTGATTCTGATGAAATTGCCTGGCAGAAGGTCACTCTTCCTGCACACAAGGTCAAACGAACTTTGACTGGGTCGCAGAGAGTCAGTAGAAGTCGCCAATCATTTGTTTCATCACAGGCGTAGAAAACATCAATGGACTATGGCAAACTGTCGATAAGGTTAAAAGCGCGGACACTTACACTACTAAAACAGGCATAAACGGCTCAGTCAGAATTATGGCTAAGAACTCTGATACTTTCAGAGCAATAGTTAAACGGCTTGAAAGCATAAAAATGAAGTTTCACACTTATCAACTGAAAGAAGAGCGATCTTATAAGGTGGTTATTAAAGGGTTACATCACTCCACCACTATTGATGACTTAAAACAACACCACTTATGGCCAAGTTTGAGGATATGGTGCCAGCACAAACTGAGATGTTAAAAATGCAGGGTCAAATAAAGCATCTGCTGACTATTCTGGTGTCAAATTCCCAGAAATAGGACTACGCATTGGCCTCTGGAACATCATATTGATATTATGCTGCTGAGTGAGACGCACATCTGTTATATCCTATTATAAGCTGTTGGGGTATGATCTACATTTAGCTAACCCTGATGAGAACCGTATGCGTGGTGGAGCTGCTGTACTCATTCGTTCGTCGCTTGATCATCATCCTTTGGGCTCTGTGCGCACTGATGCTATGCAAGCCGCTATTGTTAAAGTGTCTAGTGATCATGGAGACTTTATCTTTGCTGCCGTTTACTGCCCTGCTCGGTTTATATTATCTGAGATGCAGTTTAAAGACTTTTTTATATGCTTGGTCCCAAATTTCTGGCCGCTGGTGACTGGAACGCTAAGCATCGCCTCTGTCTGAATCCCCGACTTTCAACGCCGAAAGGTCGCGCGCTGTTTGACTGTGTTGTCAACTCAAATTTCGAAGTGCTTGCAACTGGAGGGCCGACTTACTACCCTTATGATAGCACTCGTCATCCTGATGCTCTGGATTTTGTAGTATATACTGGCATACCATCAAGCCGACTGCGCATCTTTGACACTAGGGATCTCAACTCTGTTCATTTACCACTTATTGTAGATGCCAGCTTTCTTGCATGCGTCTACGTCTATAAGCCGAGGCTTTTGCCAAGACAAGCTAACTTGCCGATTTTCCAACAGCTTCTTGACCAGCTTCTCAACCTTAATATGGAACTTTGCTCTACTGAGGACGTGGATGATGCTGCTGAATTGTTCACTCGACATATCTTTGAAGCGGCTGAATTTGCAACTCAAAATCAATCATTATTGAATCTTCCAGATTTAAATAGGCCACCTTTAAATGCTGAGATCTTGGACTTGGTTAAGCTAAAGCTCAGACTTCGTCGTCGTTTTATGCGAGGCAGTGAATTCTTTTACTACATGCTTCGCAATGCTGACCCCAACAAGAACTATGGGTTTAACTTATGGAAAGCGACACGTTGCGTAAAGAGGCAACCTTTGAGACACGTGCCTATCAAAGACTTCAACAACTCCTGGTGCCGCTCGGGTAAAGAAAAAGCTGAGGCATTTGCCGCTGAACTCGAAAGACGCTTTACACCTTTTGATCTAGCTGAATTAAAGAGAGCTGCATAAATATGCATTCTATCAAGCCTGTCTCTCCGCAAGTGGTTCGTCTGCAGATTAAAATGGTTAATAAAAAGAAAGCCCCGGGGTATGACGGAATTGATGCCAGAGTGGCAAAGGCGCTTCCTGATAAAGCAATAATGTTTTTGGTACTACTCTTCAATACCATGATTCGTATCCACCACTTCCCATCTCATTGGAAGTGCGCTGTAATTATAATGATACCGAAACCTAGCAAACCAGAAAACCTTGTTGCGTCTTATAGACCAATTAATACCAAATATTTGAAAGAATTTTTCTTAGTAGAATGTTACCTGCTTTGGAGTGTGCCAGACTGCCATTCCTGATCATCAGTTTGGCTTTAGGCATCACCATGGGACCCCTGATCAAGTGCACAGAGTTTTCCAACATATTCTTAAGGTCTATGAGAATAAGCTGTGATGTACAGAAAGCTTTTGATAGAGTCTGGATTGAAGGCCTTCTCTTCAAAATTAAATCTATGCCTTCACAGTCGAGGTGAAAGACGAGCGCTCAGGGATCCGCCTCATTACTGCAGGTGTACCACAAGGCAGTGTGCTTGGTCCTGTCCTTTATACTTTGTATACTGCTGATATGCCAGTTCCAGTAAATGAGAACATGCTTCTGGCTACATATGCTGACGATGCGGCCATACTTGCGAACTCGAACTGTCCACACGAAGCTTCATCTAACATTCAAAACTATCTTGAAGATTTTCAACGTTGGGCAAATCGATGGAATATAAAAGTCAATAGCGAAAAGTCACTGTACTTTTTCATTGAGGCAAGGAAACTGCTCGCCCGTTTTGCTCAACAAATTGGTAATACCTCATGTAGATCATGTATGCTACTTAGGTTTTAACTTTGAAAACCGCATCTGTTTGCTACGCTAAACTTAAAAAGGTTACTTCGGTTACTTATGGAATACAATTATGGGGCACTGCTGCTGCCACAAATATAAAGCGTATACAAGTACTTCAAAACAAAGTCTTGCGTAAAATAACAGATGCTCCTTGGTATATGCGCAATAAAGTTTTACATCCAGATTTGAAAATACCAACAGTCATGGAACAGTTGAACTTCTACAGCAGCAGATATAATGATCGACTGGCTTCTCATGTTAATCATTTAGCAGCGGCTCTGGTCGTTAATACATGTCGTAGACGGCTCCAAAGATTTCATCCAAATGATATTAAAAATAGGCATTAAGCCTTATGTTAATGTACTTACTCTAATGTACATACTCTACGCTAAACGCCTTAATATCACTTTTTCCTTGAAAATAGAATACCTATCTACTTCCAATATTCCGCTGCCCCTCCTTCCATGCACCTTTACTCTACCTCCAATTCTCGTACCCCTCTTCTTCTTTCTCTTTTACGAAATAAAATAAAGAAAAAACGCAAATTCGAAAAAAAAATTTTATAAAAGTTCGAAGTTCCGTGGTTATATTCACCTACAACATCATGCATGCATATTTTTTCCGAGACCGCAAGTTGAATCAGATGTTGATTCTGCTCGATTCAAATCAACACATGAAGCATTTCTTCTTACGCGTTAGCTTGACGATACCTCATTCATATGCTAGCCGTTTCACGGGCTTCCTCTCTTTGCTCTTGTCTTTGAGAAGCACGAAGTCGATCCATACTAACTCTGCTCTTTTGTCGTGTGATTTCTCATTCTTCTTAAGTTGATTGATTCGTAATATTCTGAAGCCTAATTGCATTCGATGTGAAAGTTTAGATCTTCCAGGTCTCGGCATTGTTAATTGTTAATTATAATAATACAAAACAAATCTGATCAAATAATATGAAATGATGCAGAAAAATCAATTAGACACAAAAATCAATTTGACAGTTGTTATTTGTTCTATTTTTTCTTGTTTATTTCTTTCGGACCATAAATAAAAATTTTCCAAATTTCTCGACCCCAGCGCCATCTACCGGGTAAAAAACAAAATAAGCAAATCAGGTCAGACGAACATATGATGTGAATATGAGATGAATAGCTTCAGTGGCTCACGACTTATAAGAGCAGCAGCATACGCAGATTCATCAAATTGGACGATCCGTTCTAGAGTTATGCGCGGTCTTATGTAAAAATTGGTAAAAAAGCAAGCATGCAATATTTATACTAAATACAAGAACTCGGACCCAATAACTCTGATAATATCGTAATCTGACAGGACAACGATTTCGACACTCGTCTGAAAAGACAACCTACCCATCCCAAACTATTCGAGGTCAAGACCCCAAAAAAAGCAGAAGACGAGCGAAAGCAATGATGAAATTATTCAAGAGCTAAAAATTAGTACTTTTTAAGTATGGCACATTCGAAGTAAGCGCGCTCCACTAGTGCAAAATTAAATAAATCTTATACAATAGATATTTGTAATACATACCGGATCTTTAAAAATATCTTCAACTCGGGTATCCACGTCTTTATTTTTCTTGTTTCGAACCAAAATGTAAATAGTGTTAATGCCTGGACATGATGAAATCAGTTTGTTCAATAAAACTGAAAATAAAGTATACTTTTGTGTAAAAATATGCTGTGAATTTGAAAAAATGGCGAATATGGAAACGGTATATAAAAAATGGTTGAGGATCACGTTGGGGATATTAAATTTTGGCGCCCGTCCCAACCCTAGTTTGTATGGAGCTATCTTTATAAGTGGGCGGGACTTGCACATTCAAATATATTTATATGAAGCACCTTTTGAAATATCGAATTTCCAGCTTATATTAACTTAATTAAAGCAGTTTTTCATACAAAAACACAAAGCTGTGGGCGCTGGGTTTGTACGGGCATACGAATATAGAACCAAAAAAAAGCTTAAATACAAAAATAAAGCAATTTGGTTTGCGTCTTAGGACACTTTATTAGCTCTTGGAGGTCTCTTTTCAGCTTGACTGTATTTGTCGTTCACATGACATAAATAAATCTCATCGACGTGTCAGATGTTTTAGAAAAACTTACTATGTCAAGTTAAATCACTTACTTTTCAATACTGATTGGACTGTTCCGATATTGAATTGGCAACGAATATTTTTTATTCGACCATTCGTAGTTATTTTGACATATGCATTCCATTCACTACTCTCCCAATCTCAGGGAAAAGACAGCTTTGGTTTTCAAGTAGCCTTTATTTAAACGTAGTTGCTCAAATACTGATTTTAGTAAATATTGTGTTATGCTAATTGTTGGAGGAGATTAGTTAGGTGCGAAACTTATAAAGTAATTTGTTTTAAATAGGCAAAACTATTATTCAAATTTTGTTTTTGATCTGACAAATATATTCCATATTCAAATGAGTTAGAAATTGAGCCAAATATTGTTAATGCTCTTACTCTCTCTCTCTCTCTCTCTCTCTCTATTCTTTTGTTCATTTAACTCTATTGCTTTCGGAGTTTTAATTGTAAGCTCATGCATATTATATTCTTATCTAAGAAATCATTGGCTAATAGACTGTCGTTGAGCGAAAAATGGAAACTTAAGAGCAAAGGTAGAAAGTGATCTTAACATCCGCGTCCCTCCCAACCCTAGTTTGTATGGGTCTTTATTCTTAGGTGGACGGGACGTGCACATTCAAATATATTTATATGAAGCACCAAAAACTTAATGGAATATGCCCATTTCATATACAAGCGGCCGTCTTTAAAAATATGCCATATTGGATTTCCAGCTTACATTTAATTTAAATAAAGCAGTTTTTCATACAAAAACACAAAACATTGTTTGTATGGGGTTTATCCCAAAAAATGGACGTTGCATATGAATATAGAAACAAAAAAAGCTTAAATACAAAAAGAAAGCAACTTGGTTTGCGTCTTAGGACACTTTATTGGCTTTTGGGTACTCTAACACTAGAGAACCAAATTCTTATATATAAAGCTATAATAAAACCAATATGGACGTACGAAATCCAATTATGGGGCTCAGCAACAAGAACCAACGTAGAAATAATACAACGATTTCAATCGAAGCTCATTCGACTATGCGTAAATGCACCTTGGTATATAAGTAACACAATTATACATCAAGATTTAAAAATTCCAACAATATTTGTGGAAATAAAAAACGTCAGCAATAAAGACAGAACACGTCTACTTGCCAACCCAAATCCTATCGCGGCACAATAATCGAAGATTCGCTCCTGATGTCCTGCCACATAGATCTAATTAAGTATAATTAAATATGTAATATAGTGTAAAATAGTTTAATATTGTTAAGATCTTTTATTAACATCTATATAAGTTAAGTAAGCCAATGGGCTTTGTTACTCTCGACACTATCACTATTTAACCAAATTATTACTTATTGTTGTTCAAAGATATTGTAAATATTAAAATAAACTTAAAAAAAAAATACCGGCTGTGGGACAGATATCTAAAAAAAAGACTAAAAAATCTATCAGGCAGACGGACGTGGCTAAAGCGACTCGTCTCGTTGATCTGTTCAGGATTATATATGCTTTAAACAATATATGTATATACTTTCATAAAAACTGTTACTATTCACACTATGTATGAAGCGCAATTTGATCGTGATCTAACATTTTTTAAGTACCTAAATTTTTTTTTCGCTCCTGATGACCTGCCACATAGATCTAATTGAGTATAATTAAATATGTAATAAAGTGTAAAATAGTTTAATATTGTTAAGATCTTTTATTAACATCTTTATAAGTTAAGTAAGCCAATGGACTTTCTTACTCTCGACACTATCATTGTTTATCCAAAATTTACATAGTAGAATTATTTTTTTTTTATCTAATTTAATTTTATTGTGCGGTGGGAAAAATGATTAATTTAGATATTTGTGTTGTGGTGCAGAAAAATGTAGGGGATCTTAAATACATTATTTTTTTTATATGTCGCATTGCGGTCCGGAAATTAACTATACAAAGTATATAGATACCGTAATTGTACATAAAAATATATTTCACAGCTTTTGCGCGGTAAAAAAAATAAGAGAGAGAGAGAGTGAAATCCGTTAGTAAGTGGAAGACAATTAGATTTTTTCTTTTTTTTTTGGGTATATGAAAAGGATAGAATAGGGGCATGGGAAAAATGCACTTAAATGACTTATTTGCCACATATATATATATATATATATATATATATATATATATATATATATATATATATATATATATATATATATATATATATATATATAGTGATCTTAACATCCGCGTCCGTCCCAACCCTAGTTTGTATGGAGCTTTATTCTTAGGTGGACGGGACGTGCACATTCAAATATATTTATATGAAGCACCAAAAACTTAATGGAATATGCCCATTTCATATACAAGCGGCCGTCTTTAAAAATATGCCATATTGGATTTCCAGCTTATATTTAATTTAAATAAAGCAGTTTTTCATACAAAAACACAAAACAGTGGGCGCATTGTTTGTATGGGGTTTATATAGAAACAAAAAAAGATTAAATACAAAAAGAAAGCAACTTGGTTTGCGTCTTAGGACACTTTATTGGCTTTTGGGTACTCTAACACTAGAGAACCAAATTCTTATATATAAAGCTATAATAAAACCAATATGGACGTACGAAATCCAATTATGGGGCTCAGCAACAAGAACCAACGTAGAAATAATACAACGATTTCAATCAAAGCTCATTCGACTATGCGTAAATGCACCTTGGTATATAAGTAACACAATTATACACCAAGATTTAAAAATTCTAACAATATTTGTGGAAATAAAAAACGTCAGCTACTTGTCAACTCAAATCCTATCGCGGCACAATAGAATTCAGGCGACTACCTCCGTAGGCTTCGAAGATTCGCTCCTGATGACCTGCCACATAGATCTAATTAAGTATAATTAAATATGTAATAAAGTGTAAAATAGTTTAATATTGTTAAGATCTTGTATTAACATCTATATAAGTTAAGTAAGCCAATGGGCTTCCTTACTCTCGACACTATCACTATTTAACCAAATTATTACTTATTGTTGTTCAAATATATTGTAAATATTAAAATAAAGTTAAAAAAATACCGGCTGTGGGACAGATAAAAAAAGACTTTAAAAAATCTATCAGGCAGACGGACGTGGCTAAAGCGACTCGTCTCGTTCATCTGTTCAGGATTATATATGCTTTAAACAATATATGTATATACTTTCATAAAAACTGATACTATTTGATCGTGGTCTAACATTTTTTAAGTACCAAAATTTTTTTTTTTTCATACTTCTATCTTTTTAACCATTAATCAAATAAAGGATTTTCCGCTTTTATATTTTAGTAGCAGCTCCATTCATTACTAAATTTAAAATCGACTCTTTTGGAAAAGTCAATACTAAATAATAATAAACATTTAGTATTGTACGAAAAGAGACTTGGTGTCGACTTTTTGAGATAAAGCAGACTTGAAATAGTTCATTACAAAGGCTATATGAGTGAAGCTTTTGAGCTTTTATTTAAATATATATAGGTACTAGCTGGTACCCGGCGCGTTTCTGCCTCTCCATCGGCCACTCCCTCCAGCTCTCTTTTCCAAATGATATTTAAAGGCGATAGTGAAACAGTTCGGTTTCTTTCTGTATTCAGTCGTCGAAAAGTAAACTTCAGTGCAAATGACACGGAAATTTGTTTAAAAAAATAATAAAAACTTGAAGCGCGTGAATAAAACCTTTGAGCTTAAATAAGTCTAATTAAAAGTAATAAGTGTTAAAAACGATCGCTGTGCAAATACAATAGCACTTATTTCGCTTTTGCGGCAGCATCAAAATATTTAGTTTAGGGTTGTCATCATTTCTCTTAAAAAACCTATTATTTAGTTTAGTTCGTTCTCGTAGTCATATTTTTGCTTATTCACTTAGTTCACTGTTTTTTGTCTTAGGTTTTGGCACCTAATATTCATTTAAACAAAATACACAATTTGTACATGAATACAACAACAACGCATAACAGCAGAAATGCGTTGTACTTAAGAGCGTGTGAAGAAAAGCAAAGGGAGAGAGAGCTGAAATTTTAAACTAATTAATTGACGCAGCAGGCTGATATGGTCATTGGAGTGAGCATTGGATGCAGTTTTCATTAAAATGCCGTCCGGGCGAAACCCTGTTAAGCAGGCTCCGTTTTGCTCGGTACTTGTAAATTTTTATAAATTATGTAGGTTATATATAGGGCAGTTAATGTGCTTAGAGTAGGGAAAAAGTAGTTTTATTATACCTATATAAAATAAAAGATCGGTGATTTTAAAAAAATAAATATTAGAAAAATGAATAGTTCAATTAAATAGTGTAGAATATATCACAGTGTTGTTTAAAAGTAAATAGAAATCGAAATACGTAAATTAATCATATCTATATCACAGTGATGCTTAAAAGTAAATATCTAGGAAAGGATTTTTTTTTTTGGATTAAAAAAATTTTGTATAATGTTCGTTTCATCTTTATCGTATTTAATTCCACGCTGATGGCTTAACCTCTTTTAATAATTGAAGGGATCATCATCTTTTATCTTTCTTTTGGCTGCTGATGATCATGGAAGGGTGGGCGTACATGTTGCCTCAATAATAGCAGAGAACAACACATGTCATTAATTTTTCTTAAATATTAGAAAAATGAATAGTTAAATTAAATAGTGTAGAATATATCACAGTGTTGTTTAAAAGTAAATATCTTAAATCGAAATACGTAAATTAATCATATCTATATCACAGTGATGCTTAAAAGTAAATATCTAGGAAAGGATTTTTTTTTTTGGATTAAAAAAATTTTGTATAATGTTCGCTTAATCTTTATCGTATTTAATTCCACGCTGATGGCTTAACCTCTTTTAATAATTGAAGGGATCATCATATTTTATCTTTCTTTTGGCTTCTGATGATCATGGAAGGGTGGGCGTACATGTTGCCTCAATAATAGCAGATAACAACACATGTCATTAATTTTTCTTAATTGGTTTATTTTCTTAACTCAACTATATTCTTAATAATTTCTGGTTACTTCAACCTCTCCCCTTTTCTTTTTATATATTATTTAAATCTTTTTGTCGCTAGCACGCTAATCTAAAATATAATCCGTAGCTGGTCAAACTATTTGTATATAAAGCAAGCACCACACCCCAATGTCGACGAGCTAGAGCCGGATTTTAAAAGCCTGCCGCTCTCTGTGCAAAGATCAATCTAGACCAACTATCTTATGCTACGAGGAAAAAAAAAACATAGAAATAATACGACGATTTCAATCGAAGCTCATTCGACTATGCGTAAATGCACCTTGGTATGTTAGTAACACAATTATACACCAAGATTTAAAAATTCCAACAATATTTGAGGAAATAAAAAACGTCACCAGTAAATACAGAACACGTCTACTTGCCCACCCAAATCCTATCGCGGCACAATAATCGAAATAAGGCGACTACCTCCGTAGGCTTCGAAGATTCGCTCCTGATGACCTGCCACATAGATCTAATTAAGTATAATTAAATATGTAATAAAGTGTAAAATAGTTTAATATTGTTAAGATCTTTTATTAACATCTATGTAAGTTAAGTAAGCCAATGGGCTTTCTTACTCTCGACACTATCACTATTTAACCAAATTATTACTTATTGTTTAAAGATATTGTAAATATTAAAATAAAGTTAAAAAAAATACCGGCTGTAGGACAGATATCTAAAAAAAAAAACTAAAAAATCTATCAGGCAGACGGACGTGGCTAAACCGACTCGTCTCGTCGATCTGGTCAGGATTATATATGCTTTAAACAATATATGTATATACTTTCATATAAACTGACACTATTCACACTATGTATGAAAGGTATAAAAATGAAGACAACCGAAAAGAAATATGCTCGTGGTCTAACATTTTTTTAGTACCTACATTTTTTTTTTCATACTCGTATCTTTTTAACAATTAATCAAATAAAGGATTTTCCATTAACGTGTATACAAGATTTTACTCATTGGAACACTCGCGGACATTCACAGTGGACCGAATTGTGAATCTAAACCATTCTCAGATCCCCAAGAACACACAACACACACTTCAAAAATTGGTCCAGCCGTTTAGGAGGAGTTCAGTTACGTACACTTTCGTTCGTATCCAACAGAAATTCATTAACATATGTCTACAACATCAAGTTGCGGTAGGAAGTTTTATCTTCGAAATTTATAAACGGTGTCATTTTGCAGCGACAAACCGAGATTTCTTTCAGTGCAGCTATTAATTGGATTCTTTTGTTTAGAAGATTATAGATTGGAGAGATCTACTTTTATACTCTTCGCACGTAATGTGAATAGTATTATAATTGTATCACGGATTTTGAACCGCATTAAAGGAATTGGAGACCCCGTAAAGTATTTATCTACACATATATAAATTGAAGTCGCCTGCTTTTCATTTCTATATTTTACCTCCAATCTCAAAAACTAATGCGGTGATTTTCAATTGATTTTCACAAGTAGACAGGCTGGGTCCCGAGAAAAGTTTAATAATAAATAAATACAGATTAACAGTACTATTCCAAATACTAATATAAATTAAATTATACTAAATTAAATTATTAAAATTCATTGCTAATTCCTCAAGTTTTTCCAAATCTGCCACATAATATTCAAGACGAAAATTGGTTGTGTGAAAGAACCATACAGGCACCAAAAAATGATATTGTTACGAAAATAAATGAAAAAAATCTTGGACGAACTAACTACCGAAATATCAGTGTATAACACCATCGACACAGTCATGTCATCCGATGACACTACGAGCTATCCTGTGGAGTTCCTAAACTCTTTGGCTTTATCCAGGGTGCCATCCCATAGTTTGGAATTAAGATTATGGTATAATCTTAATAAGGAAGGAAGGAAGGAATATTGTGAAGGTCACAAGCTTAACTGGCGAAGCCAAGGGAGGCAATGTGCTTATACCACGCATCCCAATCATACCTAATAACTGACCATTTAATTTTAAGCGTCTGCAGTTCCCATTAAAAGTTGCATTTTCAATGACTGTCAACAAATCACAAGGTCAAACCTTAAAGGTAGCAGGAATACATTTGGGCACACCATGTTTTTCCCAAGGTCAGTTCTACGTAGCTTTCTGAATATCTGGCATCTCAACGGGCTGCTGAGACATCAGAGCAATCCCATACTCGTCGTCAACAGTACGCTTAATATATGACATCCTAACGAGCTGATGAGACACCAGAACAGGCCCAGCGTTAACAGCATGCTGAATATCTGGCATCTCTACGGGCTGGTGAGACACCAGAACAGTCTCAAGTTCGGCATCTTCAACATACAATTCGTCCCTAAGAGCGATAGAAACCGTTGAAGCAGCAGATTCTCGCAGACGTGCTGTTGCTGAAAGGGCACAACAACAACATCAAATATTCACAAGAAACACGAGTGGCCAGCGACACGGGCGGGCCAGCTAGTCATATATAAATTCTTCTCTTAAATGCTCTAATAACATATCGGTTTCAAAATTTAGCTTCTAATACTCGCGTTCTATTTCCTCTTTTAAAGTAATAGTTCCTGAGTCTATTTTCGACACCATTCTATCTTCCAATTTTTGGCTTGTTGCTATTGTTGTGCATGAGTACGTCTATAAAAATAAACGTACCTCTGTACAGAATCCTGTTGAGTTGCCCTCTGTTTCAATTTGTGTGCCAAAAAACTAAAACTTCTTCGGAAATGAGGATCTACTATCAGTATCTCATACATCTCTACTCTTTTACATGAAAAAGATCATCTTATTGTTTTAGGTGATTTTAATCTACCTAGTATAAGATGGTCAAATTTGATTGACCATAGATTATTCTAGCGGTAGAGAATGAGTACCTTGATAGTGTTTTTGAATTGTCCAGGCAACAGTGTTCGCAATTGCTCTGGAAGACTTAATCTTGTTTCTGTTCAGATATTGAATTGGCAACGAATATTTTTTATTCTACCATTCACAGTTATTTTGACAGATGCATTCCATTCACTACTCTCCCAATCTCAGGAAAAAGACAGCCTTGGTTTTCACATAGCCTTTACCGATTAAAAAATAATAAGTCGCGTTTATTTAAAAAATTTAAACATTGTGTTTTGCTAATTGTTGCAGGAGATTAAGTTCGAAACTTATAAAGTAATTTGTTTTAAATTTGCAAACCTATTATTAAAATTTTGGTTTTGATCTGACAAATATATTCCATATTCAAATAAGTTAGAAATTGAGCCAAATATTGTTCATGTGCTCAATCTCTCTCTTTCGCTCTCTCTCTCTTCTTTTGTTCATTTAACTCTATTGCATTCGGAGTTTTAATTGTAAGCTCGTGCATATTATATTCTTATTTAAGAAATCATTGGCTAATAAAGAGTTGAAGCAAACGCAACATAAGCGCATAAAACTGCGTATTTATTAAATTGCAAACTGCGACGCAGCGAATATAATAGACGGGACAACGCAGAGGAGGAGCGAACTTATTCACTGAGATTGCATCTCGTTCTCTTCGTACAATTACGTACAATTACCACTCTACAGTTATTGGAAGTACAAGAATGTATATACATATATATAAAGAGTACGGTACAAAATCGTGAGAACATACACATAAATGGAAATCATTTGAAGAAAACGGAACAACAGTTAGAATATTCAGTTCAAATTAATTAGCTGTTCACTGCATTCAGAGTACATACAAACCATACACGTATATTCAGCATCAACGTTGCTGCCGTTGACATTGCTGAACATTCAAAGCTGCGCTGCTATCATTATTTCTTCTTGGACCTATTCATTTGTTGTTGCTCAATATAGTCAAACAGCATTTTATCATTTGGTTGTTTTCATTGGTCACTATCGTCATCGAATATAAATTGAGTCAAGTGCAGAAATAATTTGAGCGATTTTAGTTATCACTCAATATTAATAGAGTAATAATCAAGCAATTTTAGGTTGAGTTCTTACAATACAATTGAGTAAACTTACTTTAACTGTCGTATAAACGCATCTACAATGAGTCAAGGTGAAGTCGTAACGAAACTGGTATCTATTCGCCAACCAACAACGGACTGTTGAGCTAAACATGGAAACTTAAAAGCAAAGGTAGAAGCACAAGACGCAAATGACAGCGTTACAGTTCTTGAGTGCAGACTGCAAATTTTAGAGTCGTATTTCTGTCAGTTATCTACAATACAAACACAAATCGAACATCTGAACATCACAGATACTGCAAGAGGCGATCTTGAAGAAGTGTACATTAATGCAAAGGCTCAAATAATGTCAATTTTAAACAGCAAACGTTACCTGAACGGTAATTCAGATGTTAGTTTTCTAATCGGCTCTAGGCACCATAATCGATTACCTAAACTCAAGTTACCCCATTTTGACGGCAAGTTTGCAAATTATAAACGCTTCATGAATACTTTCATGAACTTAGTCAACGATGAAGTACAACTACCTACCATAGACAAATTCAATTATTTGCTTTATTGTCTGTCCGGCCCCGCGTTAGAAGAAGTTCAATCATTTCAAGTTACAGAGGTTAACTATAAGAAAGCGTCAGATCGTTTAAAAGAGCGATACGATAACAATTATTTAATTTTTGGACTACATATTGAGTTTATTTAATCTACCAACCATGGATAAGCCAGATACACATTTGCTACAGCAAATAGTCGATGCAGCATACGCATTACGTGGCTTCTTACTTTCGCTTGGATCAGCAGAAGACGTGATGAATTCAATTATGATTTATATCATCTTATTGAAGATCGATGCTGAAACGAAACTGAAGTACGAGAAGGGCGAGTTTATGATAAGTTACCCTCATGGAATGACTACTACAAGGTTTAAATAAGAATTAGGAACGCATGGTGGTAAACTGGCTGCGACGAAGCAGAAACAAAAACAACAAACATTCTCGAAATCATTCCTAAATTCAAAGTCTATATGCTTATATTGCAGGTCAGCAGATCACTACAACAAAGGAGCAATTTTGTTCGTAAGTGTGGATTATGTTTTAACTATGAAAGGTACATCTCGGTGCAAAGTCTGTCACAGCAGTCATCATACGGAATTGCCCCCGCTGTGAGGGCAGCCTCATTAGTTCACATCACATACAGACAAACACATCGTTGGTTGCAAGTACGGCCAAACGTGGCATCATACCTACTGTAGAAGTGCTGATTAGAGACAAATTAGGCCAATTCCAAAGGGCCAGAGCTTTGTTGGATTCATGTTCTTAAGTAAATTTTATAACGGAAGAAACGTGCAAGCGTTTGCAACTCGATTGGGTTGTAGAAGGCAATCTGACAAGCATAGATCGCGAATATAATTTAAAGTCTGCTTAAGTCATGGAAGAATATATCGCACTGTCAATTCTACGCAACGTAGATTTCAATATGCCAATATACCGCATCTTTGTCTGGTGAGGCCACAGAGTCTCACAACGAAACTCCGTGTAGTTTTCGACGGATCGGCAAAAAGCTCTTCAAATATTTCATTGAACGATATTCTTTTGGTTGGTCCGATAATCCAACAAAAGCTTATCGTAACACAGGTGACATCACGAAGATGTATCGCCAATTTATGGTTGGTGAACGAGACAGATGTTTCCAACGAATTCTTTGGAGATCAACCAAGGACAGCATCATTCAAACATATCAGCTTAATACGTGACATATGGTATGCCACATAGCCGATTTGTTGGCTCTCGAACATCTGATATGCTACGCAACGATTTGTACGTTGATGATCTTCTAACGGGAGCAGAAGACATAAGGTCTTTGCAAATTAAAAAGAAGAAAATTACAAATTTATTGTCAAGATCAGGATTACAACTTACGAAATTGTTCGGTTATTCTACAGATTTGGTGGAGCCATCGAACGATGAAGTAGCTATCAAGCTCGATGATCATAGCATAACAAAAACACTTGGCATGGCGTGGCAGCCAAAACTTGATAATTTCGTAATTAGCTACGAATTCGTGTCATCTACTCATCCGACTAGGCCTCGTGAGTCCGGTCATCATACGCTGTAATATGTTCATTCAAGTGTTTGTTATCAAAAAGATCAGTTGGGACGAGCCAATCACGGGCAACCTGCTGCTGACTTGGATGGAACTAAAGACTGATCTACAATACATTTCGAAGCTTTGTGAATACATCAAGAATATGTTACTGCGAAATTCATGGATTCGCAGACGTCTCAGAGCGAGTTACATACCTTCCACAAGCACACACTAACCCCATACCAATAGAATATATCATTACCAAATTTAATCCCTAATGAAGACTATCTACAAGTCAAATACTAATATACTAAAACTCTTATCTTCAGAATTCCCACGCTAACCCAAAAAAAAAAACAGACACATGTCATAAAACTATCTTACAACCTTATCTCATGAAATCCCACACTAACTCAAACATACACAGATACATATCATAAAACTGTCTAACAACCTTATCCTAAATAAATACGAACATGCCAGAATACTTTCAATAACAGATAATAAATAAGTAGAATAAGTTAAGTATTATATCATATTTTTAATAAAATAAAATTCAAAATATATTTAAATTTAATTTGTGTTTTATTTTATTAAAAATATAATAAGTTGAAATCTTAAGATTTCAATCGAACTTTAAAGTTTTCTAAACATTTAAAATACAAAAAAAAATTGTTTAAACTTAATGAAATACATATCTGACAGTGAAAACAGTGGAACATTTTTTTTTTAATACTAAAACTATATACATATAAAAATATTATAAAACAAAAGTAAAAGTTTCTAATATTAAAATTTGTATATAAAAATGGCGGAAGAAGCATTACAACAGTTCCAAGAAGTCATCCGACGACAAAGGAAATTATAAAGCAATTACAACAACAACTGACAGAACAGCTACAGCAACCCCAACCACAACAGCTACAGCAACCACAGCAACAACAGCCTATTTACCAACCATGGCCCTCAAAGAAGGATGTCATTCAACAATTTAGGCACCTAAGACCTCTAGATGACGAACATGAAGTCTTATCATTCATCAACTCGGTGGAATCAGTGCTCTCATTATGCGAAAAGGACGAACAACTGATTCAATTCGGCGTTAACATAATTAAAAACGAGAAGGTATCTGGAAAAGCAGCAAACTTCGTAAAGCAGCTAGGAGGCAGCCCAAGCTGGGACAGTATTAAGAAGACACTGAAGGAGCAGATGAGACCCCGGACAACTTACGAAAGTGTATTCGACAAATGCAGATATACAAAAGTAAGTAATTTAAGAGAACTCTTTGACGCTTTCCAGAAAGCTAAATGTGAAATTAATGAAATATATTTATTTGATGACGATAAACCTCACATATACACGCCAGATAGAGTAGATAAAGACCTTTTAAATATAATGATTAATAAAATAGACATACCTTACAGAGTACACATAGACAGAAACGGCACTATAAACGACAAAAACTACTGACAAAATACTCAATTCTCGAAGCATTAGATGATTATAGAGCTATTATCAGTAGATATAGAAAAACTCCTACATCGAATACTAACAATAAGAATAATTACGCGATTACTAGGCAAAATCAACAAAATATCAACCCCAAAAATAACCGCCAATATAATACTTACAATGACCCAAAATATATCCCATATTATTAC
>JAWNNQ010001929.1:0-43267 GCA_035044765.1 Leucophenga montana | reverse complement strand
ATCGAATCACAGATCACCTGAAAGTCCTTCAGGACTAATTGCGAGATGGGCACTGGAGCTACAACCATACTCGTTTGAAGTGAAATACAGAAAAGGAGAGTTAAATGTCGTAGCAGATACATTATCCAGGAACCCGCAAGAGACTGCAGCAAGTGCGACAGAAATCACTCTTAAATCTTGTCCATGGATACTCACGAAAATGGAGAAGACTCGAGAGACATCTGAGAAATTTCCTGACTACGCAATTGAAGACGGCAAACTTTATCGAAATTTCGGCCGTAGCATCAATGATGATTGCATTGCGTGGAAATTATGTGTGCCTACAGCAGGGCATCTAGGAATCAGAAAGACCACACTAAGAATTACGAATAAATACTAGTGATCCGGTATCCTGAGAGATGTAGCCAAATATGTCAATCCCTGCATCAACTATCAACGGGTCAAAGTGTCGCAACAGCAAACAGCCGGGAAAATACTGACATCAATAGCCAAAGCGCCTTGGGAAACCGTGTGCTGCGACTTCGTGGGACCGCTTCCAAGCTAAACACAGAAATAATATGATACTTGTGCTTTTCGACAAATTTTCGAAATGGGTCGAAATGGTAGCAGTACTTGGCGCCACTACAAACGTGATCATAAAAGCATTTCGGGAAAGACTACCGGCGAGAGGAGGCGTACCCCAAGTTCTAATCGCCGACAATGGTGTATATTTCACCAGCCTGAAGATCAAGACAAATCTGTCCGAAATGGATATAAAACATCAGCTTACGACCCCGTACACGCCTCAGGAGAATCCTAACGAACGAGCGAATCAAACTATCAAGACAATGATAGCCCAATACACTGGCAGTAATCAGTAAAATTCAGTGACCAAAACATGGAACTAAGGCGCGCACAGCTGCACGAATCATTTGAACTAGTCCGTCAGAACATGGTCAAAGCAGCAGTATACCAGGGGAGATTTTTCAATCAACGACGGCGCGAATGGAGACCCAGTATCAATGACCATGTCTGGCTGAAGCAACATCCGTTCTCCAAAGATGGAGACAACTTCGCAGCTAAACTACCTCCACGCTTTGACGGACCTTATCAAATATTAAACTTCTCTTCTCCAGTCATCGTACTTGAAATCGGACACGGACAAACCAATTCGGACGGCCCACATCCGCGAATAGAAACCGTACCACGCCGCCGAAACCACGACGGATACAACCTACCACTAACCACTAGTAACACAAGCAAAGCCACCCGTTAACCCTCCTCCAATTTTGTTCTTTCAGAATCACGCCAAGCGGGAACGGACTAGTTCAAATGATTCGTGCAGCTGTGCGCGCCTTAGTTCCATGTTTTGGTCACTGAATATATATATATATATATATATATATATATATATATATATATATATATATATATATATATATATATATATATATATATATCTATATATCTATATATCTATATATATATATATATATATATATATATATCTATATATCTATATATATATATATATATATATATATATATATATATATATATATATATATATATATATATATATATATATATATATATATATATATATATATATATATATATATATATATATATATATATATATATATATATATATATATATATATATATATATATATATATATATATATATATATATATATATATATATATATATATATAGAGAGAGAGAGAGAGAGAGAGAGAGAGAGAGAGAGAGAGAGAGAGAGAGAGAGAGAGAGAGAGAGAGAGAGAGAGAGAGAGAGAGAGAGAGAGAGAGAGAGAGAGAGAGAGAGAGAGAGAGAGAGAGAGAGAGAGAGAGAGAGAGAGAGAGAGAGAGAGAGAGAGAGAGAGATATATATATATATATATATATATATATATATATATATATATATATATATATATATATATATATATATATATATATATATATATATATATATATATATATATATATATATATATATATATATATATATATATATATATATATATATATATATATATATATATATATATATATATATATATATATATATATATATATATATATATATATATATATATATATATGAGAGAGAGAGAGAGAGAGATGAGAGAGAGAGAGAGAGAGAGAGAGAGAGAGAGAGAGAGAGAGAGAGAGAGAGAGAGAGAGAGAGAGAGAGAGAGAGAGAGATATATATATATATATATATATATATATATATATATATATATATATATATATATATATATATATATATATATATATATATATATATATATATATATATATATATATATATATATATATATATATATATATATATATATATATATATATATATATATATTAACCAGATTCACATAAATTTAATCACTACTATTTATTGTCCTTTATCTCTTACCTGATGAAATCTTATAAATTCTCGAACTCGTAGCATTTGAGTGTGATATCGTGCAGTTCCAGAATATAATCTTTGTATTATAGCAGACACGTTTCCAAAAATACTAGCATACATCAAGGCTGTAAAACACGTGAAACAAATTTCAAAAAATTATAAGTCCATTGAAGTTAAAGCTAATAATGAATCAACCGATTAGCGATGTAAAAACCAAGTGACGAAAGGCTACTTGTAACTCATAAGACTTCTGATATCAATTTTTTGACGAAATATTTACATTTTTCATTTTTATGGTTGGAATCAATTTTAATATGTAATTAAGCATTCGTAATACCTTAAAACGATCTTTCCATACACTTTATCTGAACATTGCAAAGGAGAGTGTAAATATCCAAATTTGAAGTCTTTATCTCTTATAGTCTACAAGATATATTCGATCCAGGAGACCGTCGGACAGACAGACGTACAGGACTATATATAGACTTGTCTTCGCATGCTGATGAAGAATATAAATACTTTATGGGATCTACCACTTTTCCTTCGACCTGTTAAATCGATTTGAACATACTTAATATTCCCTTTTACCTTATGGTACAGGGTATAAAAAATAGTTTTTTTTCCTGTATAGTATATATATATATATACATATGTATGTATATGTATATATATATATATATATATATATATATATATATATATATATATATCAACTTATGGCAACAAATGTGCAAGACTAAATAACCAATTTCTTTTCTTGTATATATACATTTGATATATTTAATATATTTATACAAGCATAGATACAGGCATACAAAAAACTCAAAAAAAAAAAGTATGTAAGAGTATAACAGGCTTATGTCAACGCGTATAACAGATGTAACAGCCATTAGGAAAAATATCTAATTTTGCAATCTGATATTTACAATGTTATATCTCGGCTCACGGAAATTGCACAGATAAATATAATCAAAATTTTTGGCACCAATAATTTATTCCTTTTGGTTCTGTTTTATACTAAATTGAACATGGCTTGTTCCGATTCTCGCTGCCAATACAAAAACAAGGCTTGTACTGATCAATACCTTGCTTGTTGGTTATGCTGTAATGTTTCGGACTTATACTTTGGACTTGATCCCACTGTAAAACGTCGGAGTTTGAGATTATCAAATTTATGAATCAGACCAGGTCGGGGTTCTCTGAATTTAATAATTTTAAGTGTTAGACACTTGTTGCTTCTCCTAAACACAAAAAAAAAAAGAAATTCTCGGAACTCAAAGCCTTCTCCCGCAGTTATTCCACGGAATGAACCTTTAACTCCGAATTTGCCAATTATAGCCCCTGTATTTTTATCAACTTTTGATAAAAAACAAGAAGATTCTACGGTTTCTGTCGCTCCCTCGTTAGACACCAATAAAACAATGCCTGATCTCAACTTCGAAGCGTAAACTACTGCTTTTTCCGAAGCTCTGGTAGTAGTTGAAGACTGCACTGTTGTTCCTCTGATTCTGTTGTAGAAGGTAAAATTAGCGTTTCTGTTGGCCCATCATCTACGCAAAATCAAAATGTAAAAGGAAATATCCTGACCGTTGTTGCCCCGCGCAATTCTGTGTTTATTTCTCGTATTGCTTCGGGTACGACTGAATATACCATAAAATCACATATAAATTCTTGTGTTAAATGCTCCAATAACATATCGGTTTCTAAATTTAACTTCTCCTACTCGCGTTCTATTTCCTCTTTTAATGTAATTGTTCCTGTGTCCATTTTCGATACCATTCTATCTCCCAATTTTTAGCCTGTTGGTAAGGTTGTACAAGAGTACGTTGTGACGATGCTCTGCGATCCTCTCACAACTTCCAAAAAATTAAATCTAATAAGTAAGGAAAAATGGAATAATTATCTAAGAAACATGTTTGTGCAGGCATCCCATCTGCGAAAAGGATTTGGCTCCCGTCAGACCATGTGAATGAAACAAACATCGAACAGTGTGCCGTTTTCAAGAATCCGTTCCGATAGTTGTCGTGTGCGAATGGTATTGGCCATGCTACATCAATCCGGCAAACATGGATTTAGTAACACATGCCGAAATTTAATTAATAGGGAACTCCGTTCGTTCAATGGACATGACTTGGATACATTCATTGGGGTAGTTGTTTGCGAATCAGAACTTGGCTCACAGCTTATCACATGGATGAGACACACATTTTGAGCAGCACACTGTAGTAAGAGTTTGTTCTAGTAATTTCCGTGCGCGAATAAGTATTGACCACAAGACAACGGGTAGACAGACGCAACGACCGTACCCTATGCTCAGACGCACAGTAGGGCAATCATTGGTAGCATTCAGAAACTGTATCATAGACCAGGTTGGTTGTGTGTTTTAGCGTTTGTACGTATGACTTGGTTGGCGTGTGCGAAAAAGTTTTGTCTTACGTTGAACCACGTGGATGAGACAAGCGTTAGAACAGCACGCTGCATCGAAGAACTAGTCTGACAAGTTCCGTGTGCGAATCGGTATTGGCTCCGACACATCACAAAGAAGAACGGTGCTGCAACGATAGACTTTTACTTTAGTAATTTTATTTTAGAATCAACGATTTCATTTGTTATATACACATAAGCAGGCTGAAGCAATAGAGATTAGACGAGACATGATTTCTTTGTATTCAAGGTTATATCATAAAACACGAGGTTAGAATTCCAAAGTTAGTACCTAGTTGTAGGAAAAATAGCCCTGCGCGGCAAGTACAGTTATAAGGTAAGGAAGAGAAAAACGAAATTAAAATCAATACCATGAATTAAAATATAAAGCCAAAAAAGTGTTAAAATTCAATTTTCTGGAAAAACGTCATCCGCCAGTGATCACTGAAATAAATAATTTCTAAGACGAACGCCCAGACAGAAGCCGGCCTGCATACCCCGGCCTGGGAACCGTCGTTACAATGTCGATAAAAGTAAACGTACCCCTGTACGGAATCCTGTTAAGTTGCCCTCTGTTTCAACTTCTGTTCTTCCTCAAAAAACTAAGTTCCACTTCTTTTCTAATTCATTATCAAAATGTGAGACTTATGAAGGCTGAATAATATAATATATGATGTATTTAAATAACATGTTATTAAGTTGATATATGATCGTTGGAACGTTGTCAATTTTAATTATTATTATTATTTTTTTTTGGGTTTTCAATATGATTTTTTTTCATATTAATTTGAAACTTTTTCATATTATTTCTTTATATTATATGAAAAATATCATATTGATCTTTTTTAGAGTCCATGCTATGAAAAAATAGTTAATTAAAAATTGAAGAGATCAATTGACATTTTTTTTTTTTTGTGTATGAATTATTATATTTTTAAATCTAAGTATGCCTTCAAACGTTATCTTCGGTTATTGCTAATATATCTGGTATTTTTATTACATTATTATTTATTTGTTTTATTACTGTTTAATTTCTCCCAATGGGTCGTTGTGTACTGCATTATACACACCATTTTGTTTACTCATCATGACATCGAAGGAATGCTAGGTGAGAGAGAAGTCGAAGAAAGCTAATTCGATGGTTCATTAAATGTTTATACCTACGAGTATAAGCGTAAAGCAATTTATAACTAATGTTTCAGTAAATATATGTTTTATTTGAGTGTTTTCCATATTTTTAATCTAATCCGTATCAATCTATCTTTCCAATTTCATTTTTCGCTACTCAAAATTGTGGTTCACTTTTTGTTGCTTAATCTGTATTTTTTGGGTCTCCAGATCCAGCTTCCGCACTTCAATTGAATTTTGTCACCCCAGTTTTTTGGTTTAATTTTTTTCTCGCTATTCTATGACTTTGAATTTAGCTTCCCATAACTTCATCCGCTGAACCTCATCTTCGTTCAGCTTTTCCGTCGACTTTTGTGTTGCTTGCGCCTCACTCTATGACCAAAGTCACCTTCTCCAGGCGATTGCAGCGTCTGCAAGAACAGCACAATATTTGAAACGTCGTCGCTGTCCCACTTCTTATGCTCGGACTACCGCTGACGTTTTGCTTTTTGTTTCTCAGACTCTAAAATAACTATTTATTTGATTAATTTGCTCATTATCGTCATATCGAGTCCTCACTGCGATAATATTTTAAGTGATATTTCACCGAAATTGACCTTTTAACTAAGCGGTTAGGGCTCGATGTTTCATAAATTTAAATGCTTTTACTTACTTTTTAAACTTTTCACACTACAACTTTTCTTTTGTTTTGATTCTTTGTCTTCAATTTTTGTCACTTCATTGCTATTTGAAAACATGGTCTGAGGATACATGCAAAGTATTCTCCCCAGTAAATTTTCAAGGACGCAAATATGCAACTGCACAGGGGGTCGTGAAGTTTCCTATGTTAAGATGCTAAAAAAACTTTCTGAATAGGCTTATTTTTCTTTTCTGTCGTTTATATGAATAGCTTTTTCTTCCTTTATTTGTTCAAAATTGAAATAGTGCGCTGGTTATTGGTTATATACGCATATCATGGCAAAAGCAATGTCTCTAAGAACATTGTAAAATGAACTTTATTAATTCGTATATGTATAAATGTGATATAGACTATTGTGCACAAATTCTTGAGAACATTATTTAGAATTCGACTGCGATATACTAGAACTAGCCGACCACTATCAACCAAAGTACAAATGGAGAATAGTATACTGTCCTCGTTTAAAAACTGCACAGTATCTGATTCTTTTTTTTGTTTTCCTTTAAAATACGTTATGTAATCTAGTATACAGATAATACGTATGTATATATTCGACAAAAGACTAACGGAAATATAAAAAATAAACCAAAAATTGAAATCTGAAGCAAAAATACAAAAGCAAGTTGCACGCTTCCGGTTTGTTTTATTGGTTTTTTATGTGCACTTATGAATTAGGTGTGTCATTTTAGCTGTCGGGGCGTCAAATTACGTCTTAATTGTACATACAATGCCGCTCATTTGAATAAGAACACTTCTAAATTTACTTATTTTATGTTATAGAAAATTTTATTTAAATTTTTTCAGTTCTTCCTCATTTTGGAGTTGTATCAATGGAGGTGTATCAGAGGCTTCCTTTGTGTCTTTACTGGTAATTGGTTTTTGCGGTGGCTCGCACCAACCCCTAATTAACGGGAGTGGTTGCCTTCTCAAAATTTGCTCACCACGGAGATTCCGTGGCTTACCCAGGGGATACGTGTCCTAACGGCCTGACCGAAGGTTTAAAGCCCGGAGTTTCTTTCTACAAGAACAATAATGGAAATCTTGTTACTGAAGCACAGCAGTCACTAAGACTATAGAGAAGTAAGTTCTCTAACCTACTTCGAGGCGATGAAGATATCAATACCGCCGATAGAGAAGCATTTCTAGAACCACCAATTGTCGATGGCTCTCTTGTAGAGCCACCGGATTATAACGCTGAAGAATAACAAAGCGGTAGCCTCTGATGAGCTGCGTGCTGAGCTATTCAAGACCGGTGGCGAAGAGTTGATAAGTCATATGCACCAACTCTTATGCAAAATATGGTCCGATGAATGCATGTCCAATGATTAGAATCTTAGTGTTCTTTGTCCTATCTTCAAAAATGAAGACCGGGGAATAATTCGCCTTTAAATTGGATACAAAATTCTGTCCAGCGTACAGTGTAAACGGCTGCATTCACACACGAATGCACTGATAGCCCAGTATCAGTGAGGCTTCAGACCAAAGAGCCCGACCAGTGACCAAATTTTCACTCTACGACAAATCCTGGAGATGACTCGTGAGTGCAAAAACACACCAACACCGATATGTCGATTATAAGGCCGCTTTCGACATTCCTATATGAACGAAGTTCATTAACGGCCTAGCTGAACTTGGTAACCGTGCAAAGATTGTTCGTCTCCGAACCCTTTGATACCAAGAGAAGTTTCAGGCAAGGTGATGCTTTATCGAGTTTTTTTTTATTCTTGATGGATTACAGCCTACGCTACTGCCCATGCGTAGAACGTTCGGGCACGACGTCCTATAAGGAAGTGATGTTGATGGGTTGAACGAACGGTGAGTTAGCAGGCCGTTCTTGAAGATTGAGATTGAGATCCTCGGTGAACGAGGAAATGACGAAGTACTTGGTGTTCACTCGCAGACCATCAGCACTTGGAAGATCTTTGAATATGGAGAATTTCAACTTCAATGTTTGTCTATCTGGGAACAAAATTAACCAGCAACGACAACGTCTTCCAAGAGATCAGACGAAGAATCACGCTTGCTAACTGCTGATAATTTTGATTCAGCAAGCAAATTAGAAATAGAGCCCGCTCTCGAAGTACGAAAATAAAAATCTATGACATTAGTAATCCCGGTCCCGCTGTATGGCGCAATGTACGAACACAGGTATTTATTTATTTATTTATTTATCTATCAATTTATTTATTTATTGAATATTGATTTGTCCAAACAAAATTTTTTACATACATTAAGGACGAATTAAACGAGATAAAATGAGAAAATTTATTGTAGATAGAACAAAGAGCAAGGCGTGAATTATTGAATGCGTAATTTTTCGAACAAAAGAGAAACTTTATTGGCACAACGAGTTGTTCGAATGGGGACATTTAGTGATATGGACTGAAGCAAGTAGGGAGAGTCAATCAAACCAATAATAATTTTTGTGCAGAAAAGCAACAGAAAGCATATATGGACGTAAGGGGTTGGAAGGTCAATTAATTTTAACATCTCAAGATAGGGTGGAAGATTTATTTCGGGATCCCAATTGAGATTCCTTAACGCGAAGAGAATGAACTCTTTTTGAACTGACTGAATAAGATAATCGTGAATAGAATAGTAAGACTTGCAAACACAGGAGCCAAATTTTAATTTTGGGCGAACAAGAGAAGTATATAGGAGTTGTATAAGTGATCAACTTCCTTAAACCAATGCTTAAAAAAAATAAGAACACCTTTTGCTTTATTCACTATTCTCCTTAAAGGAGTTATCGAATACAGATTCAGCCAAATCAAGCTAAATACTAAAGATAGTAAAATCGGCCATGTGTGATGCTCAGTAGCAAACAGCGGAACCCCACCCTACCATCAGTTGGAAAGCTGCCGACGATGGGGCTAGTACGGTTGCCAACGCAACGGATTTAAGCATTCCTGTAAAGCAGGTCTCGCGGAAGGCGGAAGATCCTTCCAAAAGGCTGACCAACCAGCCCACAGAAGTAGACTGCCTCACCTAGAGGGACTCGGAGAAACAAGTCCCGATTGGTCAAAAAGGAAGGCTTTGTCCGCAAAAACCTCCAGGATAGGAAATGAGCACCGTAAGGGGGCTTCAGGCAAACATGCACCATACCAAAGGGGCAACGGCCACACTGTGCAGCCTCTTTGCCGAGAAGAGACCCACACTGGCTCTAATCCGAGAGCCTTAAGTGGTGTGTGGCAAAATTAGTCGACTTAACTGCAAAACTGGTAAGTTAATCTACGACCACTCTGCAGAACTACCTCGTCGGGAATTCTAATTGACAAAAATGTCAATTCTTTTCCACTAGCAAACTTTATTTCCATGGATTGAACAGCTGTGTTAATGGATATCTCTACAGGAGTAGGCACCCAGGATATTTTGCTTACCTCTGCTCACTCAAAATCGCTAATATAGGTAGTAAACATACATTTATATCAGAAGTTAGAAAAGAGGTTCTAGACCTCTAATTGGAGAGAATCAAACGAAGTCTTTCCTTCAAACCACCAACATATTCGCTTCGAAATTTCAGGGATCTCTGATATCCTCTTTAAGGTCTACCTTCCTAGGGTGACAAACTGGCAATCATACAACCAGCTTGTAGCATCTAATGTTGGCGGAATCGTGCACAAAATTAGCTCAACTTGTGAGCTGCAGCTGCAGACCAGCTAAAATAGTTATTACTGAGCACTTACTACGATAGCACGTTCCAGAAGGTTCCATGGTGGACTGATAAGTTAGCTGCTGTGCGTCTAATGGTCAGGAAACTTATCAACCGAGCGAAAAGATTAGATTTATACGTCATATCAAGCGTGAATTTTGGAGAAGGTGCTTTTATGGTTTGCAAACGCTACCGGAAGCATCCCGTGTCCATAAGGTAATCACATATGGTAATCACAAGACACAATGACATCGGACTTTTAAAGAAAGAGAACGGTCTTTATACCAATAGTAGACAGGAAACACTTGAAAACCTGGTTCAAGTACACTTTCCGTCATTCTTGACGAGGACAAAGTTCGATGGGCGATCATGTGCTTTCAGCCTTTTAAGTCCCTAGGGGGATATGGCATTTTTGCGGCTCTGCTTCAGAACTGTCCTGATCGATCCTCTGATACTTCTCATGAGGGCTACCAATTCGCCTACATGAAGGGTAAATGAACGGTAGGCGCACTTCACAACCTGGTCGGTAAAATCGAAAGAATGTTTCGATAAAAAAAAGAGCGCTATGTGCTTTTCTTGATGTTGAGGGTGCTGTTGATAACACGGGCTATGGCTCCATCTCTCGATCACTTGTAACTGTCAGTATTAGGGCGATCAAGAGTTGTCCTCAAGGAGGAGTTCTCTCGCCACTTCTTTGGTCCCTACTGATAGACGACCTCCTAATCGAGCTCAGTTCACCAGACCTAGCTGAAGACCTTGCGACCCTGGTCTCATGGAGATTTGGGAATACTGGCTCGAGCATAATGTGTTCAGGTCTTCATATTGTGACCAACTGGTGTGCCAAAGAGGGCCTCAGGATTATCACACAAAAGGTGGTCCTGGTACCCTTCTCAAGGAAGTATAAATTGGATCTTTGTCCAGTGTACATCCAAAATTCTCTTTTGGGACTTTCCGATGAAGTAAAATTGGTTGAACTCACCCTTGATAAAATATTGAATTGGAATACCCATCTCAAAAATAACCTCAATAGGGCAACAATGGCTTTATGGACTTGCAAAAAGATGCTCCTTTGGTCGTTTACTTCAATGGTGAGACCTACAGTAACAAACGCCGCACTTGTATGGTGGCATAAACTGCTGCAAACATGTACAGTAAGGCAGTGTGGTAAACTGCCTTATTTGCCTGAGCACATCGGGTGCCATGCGAACATGTCCCACTGTTGCAATATAGTCGATCATCGGTCTACCTCCGGTGCACATTTTTATTGAATCCTCAGCAGCAACAGAGGCTCTGAGAAATCAGCACACAGCGGCAGTGGTCGCGCAGACGTGACAGCAAACAATTAGCGGCGGTGGTTGCGCAGACGTGGCACGACAACAATCAGTCAAGCTTGCACCAAAATTAGAAGAATGTCTTCGCGCCAAAACGAATAATTATTCGCTGAAAAAAAAAACGTGACCAGCAACTCTTTTTTTTAAGTCTTAATGTGCTTCTTCTTTTTCTCTTCTTCTTTCACGATCCATTCACGTACGGTCTTTAACGTCTCGTCAGAATTCTGCTCAGCTGCCCAACCAAATGCCATCGCCATAGTCAGAAGAACTTGTCCGCCGTCTTTCTGCTCTACGCGGGCACAGGTTTGACAATCGCCGCATGGTCACCTTGACAATGCGTCCACATTGCCATGTTCGACGCCTTTTCGATGCTGAATTCGCATGTCGTACTGCTGTAGACGTTCTATCCAACGGGCAATCTGAACTTCAGGTTCTCGGAAATTGCATAGTCCATAGTCGAAATGTGCGCCCGAATAAATAGTGATGAAAGAGCTTTGTGGCTAGTACCACTGCCAGCAATTCTCTTCGGGTTACACAATAGTTTCGCTCGGCTTTGTGAAATGTCTTAATGTAGTACTCGATTGCGCTTTCTTCCTCTTCTTGTAGCTGACTCAAAACCACCCCAGCTCCACAATTCGACGCATCAGTGTCTAATATGAATTATTCGCTTTCGTTTGGAAAGGCCAGTATCGGTGCCAGTGTTATCCAATCTTTTGGCAGTTCAAACGACGTTTGCGTTTCGCTAGTCCAGTTAAAAACTCGCCGCTTTTCACTGAGCTCATGTAGGGGACGCGCAATGGTTGAAAAATCAAGCACAAATTTGCGGTAGTAAGAACATAACACCAAAAATGAACGTACGTCCGACCTAGAACCGGGGACGGGTCAGTCTCGAACTTTGTCTATCTTGCTGAATGATGCTTGAAGACCTTAGCGTCCGACGATATGGCCCAAATAATCAACTTGGGGTTGAAAGAAATTGCACTTTCCAGGACTCAATTTCAAACCAGCTTCCGCTATTCGAATAAATACCTCTTCTAAGTGCCCAGTATGCTCCTCGGCGGTGCGATAATGATCGATGATGTAGTCTAAGTAGACCAGTGCAGATCGCCAAGCGAATAACCCATCCATTAGTCGCTCGAATGTGGCCGGCGCGTTGCACAATCCAAAGGGCATAACATTAAATTCGAACAAGCCCATGTCGCAGCAGAATGCGGTCTTGGAACGCGACGCCTCATCCATTTCAACCTGCCAGTAGCCGCTCTGAAGATCCATTGTGGAGAACCATTTTGATCCGTGTATTGTAGCCAAAATGTCATCCATTGTAGGAAGGGGTACGAATCTTTGCGCGTTACATAGTTAAGACGGCGATAGTCAACGCAGAATCTCATCGTACCATCTTTCCACAATCCGATGATGGCGTAGAAGAAGTGCGAATGAAGCACGCTGTGCGTTGCTCAGCTCCTCTCGATACAGCAAAAGGTAATTCGTTCACATACAACTTCTTTGTTACGCCGGTGTCCTCCAACGGCAACATGTCGACCTCGTGCAGTCTACCTAGAACAGTGTGCGGCAGTAGGTGTACGTCTTCTTCGTCCAAATTTAACGGACGCACTGCACGCTCCTTGTGCCGCTATAGAAAATCCACTCCTACCAAACAGGGAACCGGGTCCTCGACCAATAAAAATTCGTGTTGAAACGGGATGTTTCCAATTTTGAAGTGGACTTTTGCTTTTTGGGTAGCCCGGAAGCTCTCAGCTGATGGTCCTCTCAATATCACGTCACAACTGCGCAGTTTGGCGCGCGGCAGTTAAACTGAATTAGATAGAAGGGATACCGCTGCTCCAGTATCTACTACCATTTGCTGAGGGTGATCACCGATGAATGCAAAACAGTGCGGGCTCTGGTCGCTGGTCGCACTTAAATTGAATGTGGCTTCTTCAATGGTTACTGGATCATTGCTTGACGTTGCTTCGGGCTGGCTCTCATCGTGGCCGGGTATTATCGACTCCGGGTGATTCGACTCCATTTGAAAACGGTGTTTCAATAAATTGATCTGGTGGTAGACTCGCGGTGCTAGTGACGTCTATTGCTGATGGTGCTTCCTTTGAATCCGCTAATGGCGCTGGTATGGAGGGTGGGATGGTGTGCTGATGGGGAATTGTATTCATACTCGTCAACCTCTGCTCCCTTAGGTCGACGAATGGGCGTTTCCCGAAGAAGGCTGATTAGTAGCGAATGGGTTTCTGCCTCTTCTATTATTTCGCCGACCACGACCTCCTCTATTTGGAGTATGCTGCGGCAATTCCGGCTGTAGTTGCAGCACGTTGAGCGGGCGGTTCCTGTTGACTTAGCCTTGCAGCGCAACAGCAGTTCGTAAGGCTTCTTGTAGCGTACGCGGTCTGCCTGCAATGATCAGACTCTGCAACGTCGAATCTCGCATGCCATCAATTAACTGCTGGGTCATGATGCCGTTAAGTATTCCTTCCGCAAGTCCAGGAAACGCCCCTTGAGCAAGACGTTCCAATTCTACTGCGAAATCTGACAACGACTCACGCTGACCTCGAAACTGTTGGTAGCACGCCTGTGAGTCCATAGCAAAACGTTCGCGCATTGTATTACGTACTTGCTCGAACGTTGGGGGGGTGGCTGGAATTGTTCCGTACAAACAAAGCCCTCGCCCCCGTAGATTCGTAGTTAATGCCAACAATTTTTCAGCCGCGGTCCAATCAATGAAACGCGCCGCATCTTCTAGTTGACGTTCAAAGTCCAACCACGATGTAGTACCATCAAAGGGAGGCAGAACATGCGGGTTAAATGGTCGCTGTGGAGGAGGTATAGGAGCAGCGCATGGGTAGGTGGACTGTGAAACGCCCTGTGTCGCTGAGTGGTGCGAATAGCTTGTGCTGCTTAAAGGCCGCTGTGCAACATCAGCGTCCTTCGGAAACTGTGTCGTTGCCTGGTTCACTGGATCGTTTATCCAATCTGCGTTGAAATGTGTCGAACAGCGAGTCGGTTTTATCATTCACCATAGTGGTATAGCTAAAACGCAAGCCGGTTCGGTTTAAACAAACACCACACCTGACACCAATGTTGCGAAAACACGGTAGTTTAGGTGTAGGGGAGTTTATTAGGTACGATCGTGCAGCAACGGAAGGGAAATTGTTTGTTACAAAATTAATATAAATTAAGTATGACGCACATACACTAAATCCAGCGCGGCAGCAGTTCACAGCGGTACTAGTGGTGACAAATACGCACAGCGACAATGGTGGCCGCAGACGCGGCTACGACAGCAATACAGCGGCAGTGGTTGCGCAGACGTGGCAGCAATCAGCGGCGGTGGTGGCAGAAAAAGTAGCAGCAACAGCACACAGCGGCAATGGTTGCGCAGACGTGGCAGCAAACAATTAGCGGCGGTGGTGGCAGCAAACGTGGCAGCAACAGCACACAGCGGCAATGGTTGCACAGTAATGGCAGCAAGAGCGGCGGTGGTGGCAGCAAACGTGGCAGCAACAGCACACAGCGGCAATGGTTGCGCAGTAATGGTAGCAACAGCGGCGGTGGTGGTGGGAAACGTGGCAGCAACAGCACACAGCGGCAATGGTTGCGCAGTAATGGCAGCAACAGCGGCGGTGGTGGCAGCATACGTGGCAGCAACAGCACACAGCGTCAGTCAAGCACGCGCCAAAATTAGAAGAATGTCTTCGCGCCAAAATGAATAATTATTCGCTCAAAAAAAAAAAACGTGACCAGCAACTATTTTTTTTTAAGTCTTAATGTGCTTCTTCTTTTTCTCCTCTTCTTTCTTTTTAAAATCAAAGTGATGCCTCACATCAAGCATCACTTTTGGGTGCAATGGGCATCACTGCCACTATTGCGGGGACGATAGACCATGATCGGATCTCAATACCATCCGTGAGCCGAAGCCATGGATGCACTGTACCAGATACCAAGCTTAATACTGCGTTACCTGTAGTGTAATGAATGAAGGTATTACACTTTTATTCCAAGTAGGTTACAGTGTTCATATCCCAGCCCGCACCCTCAGGAGGGTTTATTATAGAGTTATTTAGCCACAATGTGTGAATGGTGCTCGACTACATAATTCCTTGTACACGCCGTACTTTTTTCGTAGTAGGTCTTCATTTCCCTCCAAATTTTGCTTTCTACAAACT
The DNA here is from genome assembly GCA_035044765.1 of Leucophenga montana. Lineage (NCBI taxonomy): Eukaryota > Metazoa > Arthropoda > Insecta > Diptera > Drosophilidae > Leucophenga > Leucophenga montana. The sequence continues at coordinate 27,479 of JAWNNQ010001929.1, read as the reverse complement.
ATATTACGAGTAATCTAAACAAATTTTGAAGCAAATCATGGCATGCTATAAACTTTTAACATATATTTAAAAAAAATTGCCATTTTTTTTTTTTTTTTTTTTTGTGTGGTGGAACGGGTGCGAACTATGAAATTTTAAGCCACTCTTATAGCAAACGAATATAGCTAGAGAGATAAGGAAGTGATGCTACTCGTATATGCAGACGAAGAATCACGCTTGCTAATCGCTGCTACTTCAGGCTCAGCTTATAAAGAGCCCTATCTCGAAGATAAAAGTCTAAAACACTCTGAGAATCCCGGTCCTGCTGTATGGCGCAGAAGCATGGACCCTGACATCAAAGGATACAGTGTATTTAGGAGTGTTCGAGAGAAAGGAGTGTTCGATAGACGGTTATAGCTCCACCTAAGTAAGTAAGTAAGATTACGCGTAGCTAGCCAAAAAGTTTCCGAAAGTTGTAGAAGTAATTATAAAATTCCATTGTGCCAAAAAAAAAAAAGAAGAAGATACGTATACAAGTAGTGATTGATTATTGAAAATTTATGCCTGAAACATCTCTTGGTATCAAATGGCTCGGAGAGGTTCGTTCTTAATTTGATGGCGCTCTCATGGCGTTGAAAAGCTTCATTCTTATAATCGACAAATAACTGGTGCGTGTCTTTGTTGTACTCATGGGTCTTCTCCAGTATTTGTTGTAGAGTATAAAATTTGGTCACTGGCCGACATCTTTGGTCTGAAGACAAACTGGTACTCTACTATCAGTGTTCATCTGTTACACAGTTCGCAGGACAGAAGTTTGTTCTACATAGAATCTCCAATTGAAAGGAGACTTATTCCACTGTAGTCAGCACAGACTACAGTAGTCGCCAATCGTTGGTCATGAATTCAGTGGACCATGTTTTCCCCTAAGAGTTTGCGTGGACGGCTTCCCAACTCCTCGCCACCGGTCTTGAATAACTCAGCTAGCTGCTCATTGGAGTCTGCCGCTTTGTTAATTTTCTGGTGCTACTGTTTACGATGTCCAGACCTGCGACGAAGTTGATTATTTTTCCTTCATTACTGGAGATAGCGTCGTGAAGGCTACATTTTCCGAATGTTGGGCTAAAGATTCTTCCCTTCCCAATTTTGCTCATTAAATCGTCAAGCACAATTTTGACATCCTAACTGGGCAGCACTTTTAGAGACTTTCTTTATCCTCATTGTTTTTGTCTTCCGTGTACACAAATTATGCTTATATTAAAGTATTTAGCCTTGATACTCACGGCCAGGCGTTGTCAATAGGAAACTGGAGAGAGGCAGCGTAATTGACTACTAACAACGAAACCGCATCCAAATTCGAGAAATATGCCTTTTTATAGTAACCCTGATCTATCTATCGCATTTATTGTAATTCAGTGATGGCAGCCTCCATTCAAGGTGCATATCCGTAAATCATGATCCTTAAATATTATCCGAGCCTTCATTTGTGTCTTCATTGGTAAATGTTGGTTTGCGGTGGAGGGAACCAAAGCAAACGTAACAACTTCTAATTAAGGAGTTGTCGTATTATAATTTGCTTACCACGAAACGAGGACCGAGGGCACCCAAGGGATACGTGTCCTAACGGACGATTAGGAGCTGATTTGGCCAATTAGAAAATAGTAGCCTTTGGCTATTCCCAATTGAAAATCAATCAATAATTTTCCCCCAGATATGGATTTCCGTAAAGGAAATCTTCTAATTAGCAAATAACTTTTTAGAAATTATAAATCAGCTAAACCGAATACGGCTAAAAAATTACATCCAGCTAATTTAATTAGAACATATATATTTATATTATGAGATCTCTAATGTTTCTTCAAAGCCATTACTAACTGCGTGATAAAATTATAATAAAGTGTGGATAGAAAACCAAGAACAAAATACTTACATCCGACGAGCATTACGCAAACGGTAAATATTTTTTCTGCATCAGTATTTGGTGCCACATTTCCAAATCCAACCGATGTCAGCGATGTAAATGTAAAATAGAGTGCCGTGATATATCGAGACTAGAATAAAAAGATTATTATTGTATGTTTTATGTTTTTATATACTGTACCAATGGTATAATAAGTTTATGAGAATGTATGTAAAAAGAAGAAAGAGGTGATGTAAACACTATATTCTTGTTCTGCATCGGAGACTCAGTCGATTCGGATAGTTAGACTGTACTTGATCATTCGCAGATGTCTTATATTAAATTTTGTGCATACCAACCCTGCAACGCCCACCACGCTCATATATCTGTGTCAGTGTGTTTCTTCCATACCAATGCCTTCAGTTTTTTTAAATATTGGTTTAAATATTGGTATGTTGACTTTTTATAACTAGAAGTAACTCAAGTTCCAACAAGACCGCAATTTATCCACCGGAAGGTATAGCTCCCATACAAAAACATTTGTTATTTATTTTGATTCATCGAAGCATTAATTTTTAAATAATAATTGTTTTGAAATCGATCAACTAAATACAAAATTGAATCTAATCTGTGTACTTATATCAGCAAATATATGAAGCGTCGATAGCTCAACCGTCCTAACATTCTAGACAGCTTGGGTTCAATCCCCGCTCGATCCCAAAATTTGTTTAATTTTAATATGGTTATACAATTCATTTCTAATTGTTAATGCACAAACAGAATGAGAGAATGAGAATATAAGTTTTTTTTAATGTGTGCAATATGATTGCAGTAAAGAGTAGTTAAGAGATTATAATTAAAAATAATCTGCACTAAGCGAGGGAAGTCTTAACAATTTTGAGAATTTAATTCCTTGGAAGCTCCTTCCAAAACAATCCAGGCTACAAATCAGTAGGTAGAAGACATAGTTTGTGCACGTTGCGTTTTAATAGTCCACCTGGAGTTCAAAGAGTCACTACGCGAACAAAGCCATCGGAACCAGTATGTGCTTCTACCACTCTGCCGAGACACCAGCGAGATGGGCATTGTCTTCTGCCATCATTACCAGAGTATCAATTTTGATGTCTCGATGCGAAGTCGACCATTTGGCACGGTCTGGAAGAAGTGTTAAATATTCCGTCGACCAACGCTGCCAAAAGAAGGTGTGCACAATTGGAATGCGTCCCCACCGATTGACCATTGACAGCTTCACAACGCTTTCATCAAACGGCTCCAGTATCGAATTCAACGGCCTACCAACAAAGAAATGCCCCGGAGGTAACGCTTCATAATCATTTGCATCATTAGAGAGTGGCCAGAGGAGTCTGGAGTTCATTATAGCCCCAACTTGAGCCACAGCCGTCGCCCTCTCTTCATAATTAAGCGCTGTCCTGTTGATGCAGTGTACGAGACCTTGACGGCACTCTCCCACAATCCGCCGAAATGCGGCGAGCGGAATGGAATAAAATGAAATTTAATTCCTCTGCTGCTGTGTTCTTCTATGATGAAAGCTCTCGATGTCTCAGTGAACATCTGGTCACTCACTTGTGGCAATTCTCGGGATGCACCCACAAAATGTGTTGCATTGTCACAGAATATATCTGCGCACAGTCCTCGTCTTGCAAAGAATCGCTTCAACACCTCGATAAATGCGGCAGAGCTCAGGTCCGATACCAACACCAAATGACTTGCCTTTGTGACGAGGCATACAAAGATGCACAAGTAAGCCTTTACTGGCCGACGACCACGCAAGTTGAAGTGCATTAGGATAGGGTCAGCCAAAATCCACACCAGCTCGAACGAAAGGATGTACTTCAGCTGTTACTCGTGTTCAAAACACGCATTTTGAACATTATATAATATAATCTAAGCCGCCTGTTATCGCCAGATACGTTAACTAAACTAAATACATCGCCAAATGTATCGATATATAAAATCTGTCAAATAGTTAACTGTTCCTCAATTTTGTCAACCTTTCCTCCTTTCCCACTTCTACTTTTCGTTCTTCTTGCTGTAACCACCATCCTGAGCACACGTATTGTATCAATAAGTATTGTACATAAAATTGGTAAGCGAAAACTATCTGCATTTTTTTGAGCAAACACGCGCTACACAAGCTGTAGTAGACACTGGCACTACATACATTGTTATTGGACGTTACCTCAGCCATTGGACGTCTTCTCCGTGTAGTTACGCTGTACGACGACGACACTTCGGTTCTGGACATTCTATCATGCAAACGCAATCCCAACGCTCCACTAAGAGTACTCAAAAATATATTTCTGGTCGCCCCATCGAGCGTATTTGGGGGATCGAACCACAACTATAAAATTCTATATTCTACCAAATGTAACCGACCACATTGTATTAGGAATGAACTTTTTGTTGCGTATCAAGATTTCTTTCACATGCAATGGACTTACCGCTTGCATCATTAAAACCGCACAAGTCTTTAATAACGTTACCTCAAAACACACAAGCGACGCTGTCAGTAGCACTAAAACGCAGCCCAGAGATACAAACAACAACCAATCGAGTCGAAAGTTCGAAACATTTTCAAATGAGAACCATCAGCAAAAACAGGAGAACTCATGTGGACATTCTATCATGCAAACGCAATCTCAACGCTCCACTAAGAGTACTCAAAAATATATTTTTAACTTACCAGCGGCGGCGAGTATAGTAAAATGACCTCCGACTCAAACTACCAACCCAAAAGTTGAAAGCGTAGTAGTTCGTTTAAAGAAAACGATCACCAAACGCTGATAATGGGGACTTGACCAACGACAACCCTAACTCAATATGCGGTTGCTCGAAATATACAAACCTTTCATTTCTTAGCTCGCACAAGCATCGTACTCGCTAGCTTGTTTTAGCCAAGTATTACACTCTGTAGCTCGCTCTACTCAGACATCACACGGTTTCGTCCACACTAACCCAGCAACATACGTACAGAAACGTCCGAGTCCAATTGCAGTTAAAACAAAGACTCCAGAATCGCTGCAATGGTCAGTTGAATACAAACAAACTGCGCACGAAACCGATCAGATTGAACTGCTAACAAAGATAGTATTTAAAAAACAATAAATGTTGGAGGACTGCAACCATCAGCTACACCACCAAAATAATCTCTACAACGGTCAGTTGAATACAAACAAACAGCGCACAAAACCGATCATATTGCACTGCTGACAAATACAGCACCATCAGCTACACCACGAAAAGCGGTGTCACCGGCACCAAAATAATCGCATCTTCGATGAGTACACAAATCAAGTTCCCAATACGCTGGACCAGGTGCAAGCTATCGCAGTTGAATGCAGATTTGGTTCAACAGGTACAAAGCAAATTCTATCATTGGGTGCAAGATAAGACACACACCAGTCTCAATCTCTTTCGAATGAGAATAAAGCCAGACGGACGAGTAGGAATGACATATTCCAATTATTTGCCACCAAAGGAAAGGGAAGTGTGCCGAATCAGTAAACTGCTCCCCTATAAATCATTGAATATTAATTGGTTCAAACATAATTTCAAAGTTTAGCTAAGGATCCATGGGGGCAAATTGCGCAAACCGTGAAGGAAAATAATTTTTTTAATTTTATTAATAAAAGTGAATAAAAATAGTAATATAGTTGTAATTGAATAAATTAAATTTAAGTTAGCCGTTAATATGAATAAAATAAAAAGTGGAACCCCAGCATTCCTTGACATTATGTCCCAACATTGATCTTTATATTTAATAAAAAACTGTCGGTCTTTTAAGTAGCTCTGAATGAGACAATAGTAATTTAAAGGTAATATTTTGTTAAGCTTGTGCAGTAGTCCTGTATGCCATACTCGGTCAAAAGCTTTTGCAACATCAAGAAAAGCGGCCACACACACTTTTTTATTGTCGATGTCAGTGGTTATTTTGTTAATAATTCTATGCACCTGTTGGACTGTAGAATATTTTTTTCTAAACCCGAATTGGTGGCTCGGTATTGCTCCTTCTCGATTAATAATTTTAATAAGTCGATCTGCTATCAGTTTTTCGTATATTTTAGAAAGATGAGGGAGTAAACTTATCGGTCGGTAAGAAGTTGACAGTGTGGCATCCTTATTGGGTTTTGGAATAGCAATAATTTGAGCTACTTTCCATACTAGAGGAAAGTTTTTAATTTGAGTGCAAGTATTCATTATATTCCTTAGGTATATTAGACCTATGACTGGCAATTCTTTCATAATTTTACCAGAAATCTGATTGTAGCCCGGTGTCTTGCTAGTTTTGGTGTTTGCTATTTTATTCTGCAGCTCAATAATTGTAATATTTTTAATTACCCCGTTAATAATGTGTGGAACATCTGACAGAGTGAAATTCTGTTGGTCCATTAGATTTGTGAAAGTATTTTTAAAATTATTTGCCAATGTTGTCACCTTGTCAGTATTATTTCTAGCCCACTTACCATCTGGAGTTCTGATAGGTGCCTGGTGAACTAATGCTTGATTTATCTTTTGTGTCGCTTTCCATAGAGAGTACATAGTTGACTCTGTGTCCAACTGTAACTCACGATTTATAATTTCCTTAAAGGTCAGCCAGTCTGTCTTTGTATTGTAGAGGGGCGAGGTATTTACAGACTCACAATGTGCATTTTTGTACGTCAATATTATTGGAGATTGGTCGGAGGAAAAATCATAGCCCGGTTCTATTGTCACATGGTCCATTTTTATACTGCGTAGTATAAAGTGATTTCTTTAAGACAATTAAGTCAGGAATTTTTTTCGGATCACTCGGCCAATAAGTCGGTTCTCTAGTGAATAAGCACTTTGTTTTGTTTTCTCTGATGGCGTCTAGTAAATTTTTGCATTTCTTGTTTGTAAGTGATCCCCATATAGCGTTTTTGGCATTAAAGTCAACACCAATAATGTATCTGCTACCTAGCTTTTGAAGAAGGTCCAAATAGTCTTGTCTAGAGTTATTGTATCTCGGGGCGCAGTAGATAGAAGATAGCAACAAAGGAACATGGTTGTCTTCTACTAAAATTTGTGGGGCTTCGATATTATTTTGTTGATATTTTTCCATTTCTATGCATTTTATATTCTGCTTGACTAGAATAGCAGTTCTACCATGTGAATTATTGTCAGGATGGTTTGTGCCATAAAAATTGTAGTTTTGAGGTAAAATGAGTCTCAGCTATAAGAACTACGTCAATAGACTTGTCTATTAAGAAGGCTTTATGCTCTTGGTCATGGGTTAGGCCGTTTGCGTTCCAGGATGCTATCTTAAGACTGTTTATTCTGTCTAGTTTCTAGTTTAGTAACTAGGAGTGTAATGATATTCATCATATTAGCCATCTGTGTAATTAATTGTTTCATCATTAACTTAAGCTCAGCGAGGTCGTTTAGCTGTTCTTGTGAAGGGTTGTCATTGCTCGTGTAGGTGTAGGTTTGTTTTTGTTTCCGTTTTGTTCAGCTTCAACTTGTGCGTATGACATGCTTTGTTTTACACAGCCTTTGTCGAGTGATGTCAGTGAAGGTTCTCTTAATGGTGGTTGCGTGTGTTCTAAGCTGTTCGGGGCTTCTTTCTTTCGAAGAGCGGGAAAGCGTTGAACCTTAAGTGCTTTATAAACCATACAACCTTTGTAATTGGCAGTGTGTTTCTCTCCACACACGGCACATTTTATTTCGTTGTTGCTGAGAGTGCAATCTATAGTTTTGTGGCAACCAGCGCATTTCACGCAAACAGGGTCTTTGCTACAATAGTTTTTAGTATTATTCTTTCATTGTTCTTTTCATCTGTCCATTAGATGGCAAATGTTGTAAATGTCTTTATTGTTGTCTTTAACTTTAAGTTCAAGAGAGAAAAGAAAAAAACGGATGTTTAGTATCGCTTTTCTTAATATTAAAGATATTTAGAACTTCATGTCCTAGCTCAGCAAGTTCTCCTTTAATTTCATCCCGATCTGTAGAGTAATGCATGTTTCGTAGAATTACTTTGAAACCGCGTTCTTTGTTTTTCTTTTAACAGCTTTATGACAGCTGAATAATGCTCAGGTTCAAACGGCTGGATTTTTATTTCATTTTTCAAGCGAACTTTTATTTCATATATTATTTTCGTATTATTAAGACCTTCCGTTAGTGGGTGAAGGAACTGAGCGTTTTGTACATAAATAGGTGGTGGTTTCAAATTTTTTTTTTACTTGTTATTTGTTCTTTATTTCATTCTACCAAACCACTGTTCACTGTTGTCCCAACAACATGTTCTGTTGGTAGTGATTCTTCTTGGTCTTGTTGTCCCAACAGTTCAAAAATATTTGATGATGTTGATGTTTTTTTGTTTTTTGCCACTCTTGGTTGATTGACTCGATTGGTTGGGTGAGTAACGGGGTCAGTTTTGTATTGCCTTATTTGCATTATTGGCTTCTTTCTCCTTATTTTCTCTTAGGGAACATAAAGTAGACATCACGAGGTTATGTATGGAATAACACATATGGTAAATAGCTCATCGGGCATTGTTAAAAAACGACAACAAGAAAATGCCGATTTTGAAGACAAAATCATCTGCATCAATGAAATACCGCAACATTTTTGCAAAACGGTTATGAAAAATTTCACGAAAAGAGGCGATGTGTTATTCCATACATAACCTCATGATGTCTACTTTATGTATCAATAAAAGTTTCACAAATTTTCAAAAAAAACAACAGTTTTTGACGTGATAACGTCTATTAAATCGATGAACGCTGCCAAATACGAAAGGGCGATGCCCTTCACGTTAAGCCTGAACAAGCGCCCTAATCGTTCGGATTGTGAAGCATTGGCTTGTGAAAGCTATAGTTATATGTGTGTGTGTGTGTGTGCGTATTAGTGTCATCTAGAGCGCGGTGGGGTGCGGCGCTGTGTATGATCTTTGTATATGCATAATATGTACATGGTAGAATATACGCGCTTGGTAGATTATACACATACATATGTACATTAGGGTGTCCGTTATTTACCAATTTGGTTTTAGACTTTGAGGCGCCCACTCAGTTTCTAGTTTATGACCTAAAAAGAAACAATAGACCCATAAAAGCCGTTTATATCGATGTTAAATAGTGCCGCACTGACGATACATTTCCCATGGAAATAACATGGGGTTTTGTAGCAAATCGAACGCTCTACAAAAACTCTCTTATAATTTTGTTCGATAAATTCTCTTCCTTAAAAGTTATTTAAGGTCAAAGCTAAACAAAAATAACTTCTCAATTTTCTTCGTATTTTGACAGAAAAATTATCATTATTTACATTTAAATTTGTTGTTTATTGCAGAAAATATTTCATTTCGGCTATTTTGTTGAATCTGTGTTAAAATTATTGAAAAGAGGAAAGTAAATCTTATTATATATATACATATTACAATTGATTCCAACCATAGAAATGAAAAATATAAGTACATCGTCACAAAATTGATAGCAGTATATATTGATGATATCTTGGCGAGGTAAATATCAAGTGACGAAAGCCTACTTGCAGCTTTCGTCACTTGATATTTACCTCGCCAAGTGGTTTTTTTATTTGATATCAGCCATTTTAATAGAGAAGATAAATAAACCGTATATGAAAAAAACATTAAACTTTTATTTCAAATCTTAAAACTGGGGCCATATTTGTATAGCGGATGTTCTTTTAATACACTTTATCTTAAGATTGAAAATAAGAGTCTAAATATTCATACTTGAAGTCTCTATCTCTTATAGTCAACGAGATATTTTCGTTCGAGGAGACTGTCAGGACTATATAAACTTGGCTTCGCATGCTGATGACGAATATTTATACATTACTAGCTGGTACTCTGCGCGTTTCTGTCTCTCCACCTACCACGTATTCCCTCTGCCACTCATTCCCCTGCCTATTTTAGTACTAATTTGTGTGTAAACTTAAATTTCACTTAGACTTTTAGTTGTGAAGTTATTCAAAATTAACAATCAAACTTATTATAAAATATATGTCAACATTTACATCATATAATCAGATGTAAGTTTCAGTTGCGAATTTTTGCGACTCGCTGCATTATCTTGAACAGAACAAAGCGGCCTCACCACTTTCGAATCCAGAGAAGATTAAAAGCATATTGGATATTTTGAAATTGAAAATTGAGAGTGAATGCTATATAGTAGGAGCAAAACATTTGGAGCAATTGGAAGAACGAAGAAAGAAGTTAATTGCTGCTGCAAAAGGATTTCAATAATTTGGCGTGAATTCTCTCGAAAAAGATCATACGTTAAGATCATATCGGTAGGTTACATGGCAGCTATATGATATAGTGGTCCGATCCTAATGAAATTTGGTCACGTAGAGGCTCCTAAGACTCACATATACCAAATTTGGTTAAATTCGGATAAAAAACAATAAAAATCCGGGATGCTACGAGTTCATTCCAAATCGGTAGGTTATATGACAGTTATATGATATAGTGGTCCGATCCAAATGAAATTTCGTCAGCAGACGTAGAGGCTAAGACTAACACGTACCAAATTTGGTAGAATTCGGATAAAAAACAAAGTTTTGGTGTACTAAGAGTTCATTCCGAATTGGTCGGCTATATGGGAGCTATATGATATAGTGGTCCGATCTAGACGATTTTTACATATTGTCATCTAAAAAAAAAGTTTCGATAGCTGCCATATAAGTATTTTTGGCCGCCGATTCCATACAAGACCGACCACTGTTCTTTTATTGGCGATTTGTACACATACATACATATATGTATATGTTATTTCTTGCATGCATATCTACATACATACATATGAATACATGCGAAAACAATCCAAAAATAAAAGTGTATAAGAGTATAACAGGTTTTTGTCAACGCTGCATATAACAGCCATTAGTACGTGAATGACGCATTAGAAAAATTACTAATTTTGCACACTCTGGTATTTGCGATGTTATATCTCGGCTCACGGAATTTTCACAGAAAAGTATAATATATCAAAATTGGCCCAATCTCGTAAAGTATTAACACTCCAAATATGAGCACGAAAATATGGTTTCAATTTTCGGCAAAATCGCAAAATGTACTTTGACTTTATTTTTACCTATATTTTTTTATGTAGGTATTGTACAGCACCATGTTAGCATTCATTTGAAGGTATTCGACGAGCTATTACACGTAGAAAAATAGTAAGCCGTTCGGCCACAGTAACCAATTGCAGTAAAAGCTTTTTTGAGCTTTTCCCGCCAAAATTCGCCATTTTGAAAATGTTGTAGAACAAAAGTTTGTGTATTAAAATCCTGTATCAATTAGGGTTTCATTTTCCAAAGGATTCAAACAAACCACCAAACAAACAAAAAACACACAAACAAACTATTTCATTAACTCGTCAAAAATTTCCAAAATTCACAACTTTTGATTATTCAGATCTTGGGATTGTTGAACTCGTCTCGGCGTCAAGAATAAATAAAAAATAATCCACGAGCCCCAATACCGCTTAAGGTGGATATTTTTAACCCCCTATATTTCGGACTATGTTTCAACGTTTTCACAATGTACGTTTGAAAACCTTTATAATGGTACATAACACGTTTCGATCGGACTACCGTCCACAACGATTAGTATATGAATTGTGAATGGATAGTGAAACTGATTTCAATTAATCATCTTAGTTAATTATGAACAGCGTATTATGTACACAAAAAGAAACAATATAAAGTACCCATTGCCACACCACTATTGAGTTAGGGTTTATAGGTCTTTTTTTTTTTTAAGTAGGCATATTCCACCGGTACTTTATATGAAATGATAGCAAATAATAATTAAACACTTTAATAAAATTTAAAAGGAAATTACATAAATTATAATGGACATTATTTTTTAATCATATTTTTTAATAATATACATATATATAGATCTTTGCTATTGCGAGGCCAAGAACAATTTAAAATTGTTTGGTCATCAGCTTTATAGTATTTCTTTTCTCTCTCTTCGAAGATTGTAGCTTAACAGCATGAAGCAGTGCTCTGCTTTTATAACCAGGCACGTCTATTGCACCTGCAGTCAATACTCTTACGTATTTGACTGCGCCTTTCTCTGTTTATATCTGCGCCGCCGGCTACTGTGCTTTGCGCAGTATTTAAACAAAAGCAACACCTTACAGGTTGTGCCAATTCCGCTGCACACCTGATCTATAATGCTAGCTTTCCTGCTGCACGTAGAAATAAACACCGCCCTTTAACTCATTAGCAGTTAGTGCTTCGATGGGTAAAACCTTAGGAAATTTATCTATCAAGCGCCAGCGGTAAATAATTTACAAATTTGCAGTCGGACACAATATCCTCAACACCCTTGTCATCTACTCCAATTAAAATGAAATCTGATTTACGTTGCTCAGGTAAAGGATCTCCTGAAGAATGGCACTCAACATTGGGCCATTCGTTTTCAGGTCTTTTAAAAAAATCGGGTCCCTTCCACCACAAACTACAATTCTTTGGCTCAGAAGGGTACATCCCGCTTGAAACCACGTCCGCTGGATTGGCCTTGGACTCAATTTTAAACCATTCCTTGATTTGTGACATCTCCTGCACTTTAGCTACACGATTGGTTACAAATGTAGTCAAACGGCTTGAATGTGAAAACGGACAATTGAGTACAATTGTAGAATCTATAAAAAATCTACGATGAGTTACAACCGATGGTAAACAGTTATGAATTTTGTCGATTAGTTGTACTAACAATAATTAAGTTCTAGTTTAGGCAACGAAGTCACCTTTACTGGAGCTATTTCTGACTTAGATGCAATTAATCGTAAAGAAATTAACTTTGTTTTATCAATTGTTCTTCAATATACTACTCGACCATATGCTCTAATTGAGGCATCAGAAAATCCGCACAATTCAACAACTTCTATTTAGGTAAGAGGGACAACTGCTCTCGACACTACACATTCCGACACACGTTTTAAATCCTCTCTGAACCTTTGCCTTTCACAATTTAGATCTGAAGGTAATTCCTCATCCCAATCGCCTTTAAGCAACCACAATTCTTGCATGAAAACCTTGCCTATCACCACCAATGGATTCAACCAACCTAGAGGATCAAATAACTGAGATAGCTCCGATAAAACTGTTCGTTTTTATGTTATGTTATATGAGAAACGAAAGAAATCTTCTTTCGAGTCCCAGTAAATTCCAAATGTTTTTGAGCAATCGTCTGAAACTATGGGTAGACTTTCTGCTTCAGTTTGAGTTTTTAAAACATCTGGGCAATTCGATGCCATTTATGAAACTCAAACCTACCGCCATTTAACAATTTAATTATCTGAGATTTCAACTCACGTATCTGCTCAATTGAATTCGCGCCTCCTAACATATAATCTATGTAGAAATAATTTTGCAGTGGTTGACTACCTAGTGGAAAGTCTTTTGCTAATGACATCGCTAGGTGATACAAACATCGCACTGCTAAATATGGAGGCGAACTTGTGCCATAAGTGAGAGTTCGTAGGCGAAGTACTTTAATAGAGTGTGAAACATCTGACCTCCACAGAATACCTTGAATATTGCAGTCACGTTCTTGTACCAAAATTTGTGTGTACAATTTGGCAATGTCAGCTGTGAGCGCATATTTATAGAAACTAAATCTAATCAGTATTTCAAATAGAGTCGGCTGCAAAGCTGGTCCAACAAGCATCATATCATTTAAGGAGACACCATTGCTCGACTTGCATGATACATCAAACACAACCCTTAATTTGGTGGTGGAACTGTCCGGTCGAAATACCGGATTTTGAGGAATAAAATATTTAATTTCCCCGGCACAACTAGGCTCTAACACTTCCAAATGACCTAGCTCACGATACTTGTCGATAAATTCGGTGTACTGTTTCTTGAGCGCAATAATTTTGCTACATCTCGTTTCCAATCTTTTAAACATATTAAGTGCATTTTCATAAGAGTCACCTAGCTCCTTCATAGGTTCTCTAAAGGGCAGACAACCATATAACTTGCAGCAAATTTATTTTCACATAATTGCTCTTCTTTTTTATATTTGTTTACTGGCTGTGGTACTTCCTCACATTTCCAAAATTTATCTACTAGTGCATCTAGTTCTGTCATCTCTTCACCATTGGATGGAGCAGTAATCGACAGTGAAATGTTGTGAGAATTTGGCTACAGCTACTATTACAGCTAATCCAACGATCACGTCATCCCAATCATTATTCGCTACAGCTACTATTACAGCTAATCCAACAGAAGTAAATAGCCAAGTACAAAATTAAAAAAACAACGAAACCGCAGCAATAAAAAAAAAAATTCCTAAACTTTTTAACTTGCTAAACTTTTTAAACTATAAAATACAGCTCTTTTACTAGGAAGAATATTTTTGAAAATTCACCACTACTTCGCAACATGATGAACGCTTAATTACATATTACAATCGATTCCAACCACACAAATGAAAAATATAAATATATATTCACAAAATTTATATCAGTAGCTTTGTGTGTTCCAAGTATGATTTCGTCACTTGATTTTTACCTCGTCAAGAGGTTTTTTTATTTGATTATAACTGTACTTTTATTAACTGTTTTAAACGAAAATTAAATTAAGAGAGCAAGTGCAATTACAATGATTTTCTTGGCTTTCGGCTAAGCGGTTTTTTTTGTGTATGCTCTAAATGTAATGTCACAGTTTTGCCTTTATACTCAATTATTACACTGCTGGGAGGGCATATTCGGCATTTAACAAATTTTGCCCATACATAATTTTTTTTTTTAAAGAATTTTTTTTTTCGAATCGGTGATTTAAAGTTTGTTTGATAAAATAAAATTTAAAAAATGCGCGAATAAGTAAAAATTAATTTCTTCTTTTTTTTTTAACTTTTTGTTGTATATCGATATGAAAGCTTATTATGGAGAAATCAAAAATGCACTTATGTTTCTCTTTGTATTTTGACTTTATTTATTGCCAATTGTTCTGAAATAATAATCATTTTAAAACTATTTATAGTGTTTATAATATTTTTGTATTTTTTTATACCTAAACTAATCATTAAATAAATTATTATTTATATTTTCTATCGCATTCACGATAGTAGTTACATATTTTTTTAAATTGTTCTATTAATGGGGGGTTTTTTTTTGTTTTAAATATATTTTTTTTCTTAGTTATCATTTTTTTCTATTGAAAATTAATTTTTTTATTTTGTTTAGTATAGCTTTCTCATCAGTATTATTAGCTTGTCCATAAAATGAAAATGCAACTGAATTTCAATTTTCTTTTTTATTAATTATAATGGCATTTTAGTTTATCTTAAAACTTCGCACGAATCTAAAGCAATGGAAATGTATATTTTTTTTTTAGGGATCATTGACAAAAATAATTATTTTGGATTAATCAATGATCATGGCAGGGTGGGCTAGTTTGGCACAAAACCACCAGTGTCCATCAATAAGCAGCTGTAGTTCAATTCAACTCCACGAAATATATTGAGTCCTATTATTTTTCTTTTAGCCTATTGACTTTGCATCTATCAATATGCTGAGCGAAATTCAATTTTTTTTTCTGACCCACGCCCCTAAGCCGACGAGTCAGCAGCTGGATCTGTTGCGTGCTCGCTCACTCTGCTCCAACGCCTATAAAAACAGATAAGTCGTAATAATATAATTACAGTACAATAATATAATTTTTGGCGCCCAACGTGGGGCACTACTGGTTTTGACTTATTGGAAACGTTTCTGACTGCTTACCGAAATAAAAGCGTATCAAGCCTCTTTACTATTAATCATCTTTTCTTGTTTAGTTCGCATCTTGCCGAAATTGCATCTATCTTGGTCAAATGATCAAAGCTGACCGCTAATATCCGAGCTAATCCCTCCTAAATATTACTGTTTTGATAATTATACAATACAATGTGTGCTGGAATTGCAGATATTTCTGGAAAACTTTTCTAAAATCTGACCGCTATGTTAGTATTGTTTAGTTATTTTAACCCTACTTAGGTCATGTTGATTTAGTTTGGAGTATAGCTAATTTTTACGGTTTGTTTACCAACTGCATTCAACATTCTAAAATCTTTTCTATAGCTATGTGTCCTTCATTATCAACTCATATGTTATGAAGTAAAAACTACAAAATTAGCATTTTTAACACCAAACTACAGCTGAATATTTTAAACATCTACACTACAATTTGCATATTTTCGTTGAGAAATTTATTTAGTATTTCTTCTTCATTTTACTTTTGAAAAATTTTTTTTTTTTTTTTGATTTTTTTATATTGTATTTAAAGAATTTTTTTTTTTGCTTTGTGTTCACTTTTTTGGGAGTTTTTTTTATTTTAACAAATTTGTTTTTATCATGTCTCCTATAAGACACAGTACCGAAGATCTTAGTATAGAGCCAAATGCCAGACAATGCAATATTTGTAAAAACATAATTTTGGTACCTGCACAGTTACTTTGTGCATCCTGTGTACATGAATTTCATCGGACTTGTATTGGGAAGCATATGCGGACCAATAGCAATTGTCCAAGTTGCGGAGCCATTCTTAATGCATCGAATGTATCTAATGTTCCAAGTGAGTCGTCACAAGTTACTCGAGATAAAAACATACCTATCCGAACCGAGCATGTATATAATACTAGAGCTCAAGGAGATAGAGGTGGTATGCCAAGACAACAACATACTGTTCTCATTAATACAGATGACGAACCAGGTCCATTTCAACGAAGTTATTCGGATTCAGTTGCAACGCATACAAGTCAGAATTCAGACATTAATAGCAGCCGCAGTAATTACTGCACAAGCTCAATTCGGCAATTTAGTCATAAATAATAAAATAATATATGTGTAAATAGAACATAAACTTAATAATAAGTTGTTCAAAGCGATCATCGAATCCTACATTAATAAAACATAAAATAAATAAAGAAACAGTTCAAAGTAAATATAATCCTACATATCAGGTCGGCCAGACTGTGAATCTGGGCAGTGGTCCAAGCGGGCGCAATTACAAAAATAAAGAAAATAGAAGTTGCTAAATGAAATTTACAAACTTATTGAATAGTGATTTGTTAGTACAGAGTTTTTTACATAGTTATAAAAAAATAGGGTGAAAACTTATTGTATATAGAACAAAGAGCTCGGAGTGAATTATTGAGCGCGTAATTGGTCGTACAAAAAGGTAAATTTATTGGCACGAAGTGAAGAGTTTGCCGAATGGGGACATTTAGTAATATGAACTGAAGTAAGTAGGGAGAATCAATTTCCCCCATAAGAATTTTATGAAGAAAAGCGAGCAGAGAGCATAGAACGGCCTGATAAGAGGGTTGGGAGATCAATTAATTTTAACCTGTCATGATAGGGTGGAAGATTTATTTCGGGATCCCAATTGAGACTCATAAGAGAAAAAAGAAGAGACTTATTTGGAACTGGCTCAATACGATCCTCGTGAATAGCATATTATGGGTTCCAAATACAGGAGCCAAATTCTATAGACAAAGGAAGATCATTAACAAAAATGTTGAACAATATTGGACCTAGGGAACACCAGAAGAAACAAAAGTAGTTTTAGACAAACAATTGTTAAATAGAACTTTTTGTCTTCTACCGGGTAAGTATGACTTAATATAAGTAACTCAATATTGTATAAAGAGACGGAGGAAACCCTAATGCTTTTAATTTGAATGAAAGCTGCAGGTGACACAGCTAATACACTAATATATGCAGATGATGTTAAATTATGCTTGTCATATTATGATGTTTCACAACAAAGTTTATCGTAGACTGATTTAAATTCACTACATACATGGTGTCGTTTAAATTTTCTGAATCTAAATTTCTCAAAATGCAAGTGTACGACGTTTCATCGCAGAAAACCATTTATAGCGATATATTTTTTAAATAACATTACCAGGTAGAGAGTTTTGTTTTAATGACTTATGTATCCTTATAGAATCTAAACTTATAACAATCACATTTGTTCAATAGTAAATAAAGCAAAAGGCGTTTTAGGCTGCTTTGTTTAGCGTTGGTCTAAGGAATTTAATGACCCTAATACCACTAAACTACTCTGTACTTCTCTTGTTTAGGCTGCTTTGTTTAGCGTTGGTCTAAGGAATTTAATGACCCTAATACCACTAAACTACTCTATACTTCTCTTGTTAGTCCGATTTTAGAATTTGTAACCTATACTATCCTATTCACGAGGATCGTATTAATTCAGTCCAAAAACAGTTTCTTCTCTTTGCTCCTAGAAGTCTTTATTGGGATCCCGAAACAATTCTTCCACCTATCATGACAGGTTAAAATTAATTGATCTACCAACCGTCTTATCACGCCGTTCAATGCTCTTTGTTGCTTTTCTTCATAAAGTTCTTATTGGGGAGATTGATTCGCCCTACTTACTTCTGTCCACATCACTAAATGTCCCCATTCGGCCAACTCGCGACTTCGTGCTAAGTAACTTGCCTTTTAGTACGACAAATTCACTCCGAACTCTTTGTTCCATCTACAATAAGTTTTCTACCTATTTTTCTTATAACTCTTCATTACTCTATGTAAAAAACTCTGTACTGACAAATCACTATTCAATAAATTTGTAAATTTCATTTACCAACTTCTGTTTTCTTTATTTTTATAATTGTGCTCGCTTGGACTACTGCCCACAAACAAACAAAGGTGGGGAGGAGGAGTTTTCTCGCCACTACTATGGAGCCTAGTTGTAGACGGACTACATAGTAGGCTAAGCGAGAATGGAATAGGCTGTCAGGGCTATGCGGATGGCATAGTCATTATGGCAAGTTCAAAGTTTGAAGAAACACCATGTAACATAATCAACAGAGGTCTCAAAAATACATTCACTGGACTGGTGCAAGGAAGTGGGACTTAACATTAGCCCCACCAAAACAGTCATTGTAAAATACTCGTAGGCGTAGTTGTGAAAGTTAGCAAGGAGGTTAAATACTTAGGACTAACTCGAGACAGTAAACTTCTATGGAAAACGAACGTTGAGGAAAATATACGAAAATGCACCAAGGCTATACTTGTGTGCAGAAAGTTGGCCGGAAAATTGTGGGGTGCAATTCAAAAACCATGTTTTGGCTGTATAACATGGTAGTAAAGCCGATGTTAATATGTGGTAAAGTTGCAAGGGGAGCGAGGCCGAAACAAGTCACAGTAACGAGGGCATTAAACTCCCTACATCACTAGCGCAATGCACACTTGCCCAACCACTGCGTTGGAAGCAATTCAAAATCTAACATCTTGAAATTGAGTATAAAACTAAGGAAACACTCCTGAGACAGTTAGTTGAAGGAAACAAAGGATGACAACTTCACTATCAAATGGTCCGATTAGAAGACGTGTGCGTCGGAAAAGTCGTATGCGCTAAAACCACATACGATCAAGTGGTATAGGGATGGATCATTGACGACAGAAGGAACTGGTCTAGGAGTGGGCAAATGCGCCAGTATATTTCAAGCTGAACTGTGCGCTATAATTAGATGTGCTCAGTCTAATTTGGAAGCAAGTGTGAGATTTTTATTCTATCAGACATTCAGGCGGTATTAAAAGCGTTAAGCTGAAACATCGTCAAGTCTAAACTAGTGCAGGAAGCACTTATATTTTTGGGAACACTCGGCGAACACAATAAAGTTTACTTACTGTGGGTGCCAGGACACAGTAATATAGTAGGAAATGAGCTAGTCGATAGGCTTGCCAAGAAAGGAGCGGCACCGCAAATGGTAGGACCAGAACCTTTTTGTGGTACTGGAAGACATACTACACTGGAACTAATCCGCAATGAAACAAATAGGGCAAAGAAGCAGCACTGGGCCATGAGCCAAGGACTAAGGAAATCAAAAATATTCCTAGGGGGTTTCGACCCGCGCAGAGCGAGATCAATGATTCAACTAGGTAGAAACCAGCTGACAACATTGACAGGAATACTAACAGGACACTGTCGACTGAGGAAACACCTGTGTGTGATGTGTATATAACTCCCCGAATACAGATTTTGTGATCATAAAGCAGATACTTCTCTTCATATAGTTGCAGAATGTGAAGCAATAGGCAGAAGTAGACTTCGAATATTGGGCAGTTACCTTGTCGCTGAAGAACAACCAAAGAAGTTAGATCCTACGACAATATTAAGGTCTATTCAACAAGTTGGACTATAGTAGGACATCGAACTAAGAAGGACAAAACAATAGATCTCTCTAGGTCACGGTTATAAAATTATGTCCTATAATAATAAAAAGAATAATAAACGACAAATACAGTCAAGCTGATAAGAGACTTCCAATGTTGGAAGGTACTTATCTTCAGGCATTGTAATAGGAGGAATCCTATCAATAAGTATATCAAAATCAACATCAACAAAAACAAGATGAAGAAGTTTTCCAGATCTGTCACGAACATTATTACAATGTTGCATGGACCATTCAAAAAGACTATCAAGAAACTAATTGTTTACAGCTGGAATCAGCATAGAGTTATCAATCAAAATTTACCATCTTTAGCCACCCGAGTCATAACACACGTTGTGCTTCGTT
Organism: Leucophenga montana; assembly: GCA_035044765.1. NCBI lineage: Eukaryota > Metazoa > Arthropoda > Insecta > Diptera > Drosophilidae > Leucophenga > Leucophenga montana. The sequence goes on along the minus strand of JAWNNQ010001929.1, from coordinate 7,050 downwards.
TCATTGATCGTTTAATACTGTTTTATGTTCTCGCTCAGTCGGCGCATTGAGCACCGCAAGTCGTCGATTACACATAAACACTCACGAACTAATGTACATACATGTACTTATACTATTGTACATTGCACAGGGTTCTTATAACAACACATTGCATCAGGGTTCTTACATACACTACGCTTAGCCTATCTTACTATAATTCGGCCATCCTGACGATACAGGATCACCCGATCCTTAATATTTTAACTAATTTTTCATAGCTTCTTAAATTATAATTTGTCCTGCTAAATTCTTCATTATTTTTACTTTTGCCTTTTGTCTTTGTATAATCTTTGTTTTTACTACTTAAAACTAGTCCTTTTCATTTTTATTATTTATATCATTAGTTTTTATTTTGACATTAGTCTTTTCATTTTGTGTTTTTTTTTTCAGTAATATTTTCTTTGTCCTTTGCATTGTCTTTCTTATTTTCTATAATTTTAATATTTTCGTGAATATTTTGTTTTTCAAATAACCAAGGCTTTATGTTGTCTGCAGCCCATATACCTTTGTATGGAATTTGCGAATGTTGAAACCCATCTACATCTGTTATGACATAACGATCATTTGGCAAGACTTTGCTAACCTTATAGGGACCATTGAATTTTGGTATAAATTTTCTCGCTACCCCAACATGACTCTCAAAATTTTTATTTACTGCGTAATCGCCTTCCTTGTACTTTGCTGGACCTTGTCTTTTTGAGTTGACATAATTTTCGTTATACGCTTGTGCTCTCCTTTCACACTCTCTAGCCTTTGTTCTGAGTTCTTCTAAATTTTTTGTAACCTCTTGTCTTTGTTCCATAACATTTTCTCTAAGACTGTCTATAACTTTGCCTTTCTGATTAACTCCAAACAACATTATACTCGGATGCTCGCTAAACATTCTATGCATTGTGTTATTTAACGTAAACTCTATTGTTTCTAAATTTTTATCCCAACCTAAATTCTACTCTGGATCTATCATTTTCGCTAATATTTGTCCTAAACTTCTATTCACCCTTTCAACTTGACCGTTCGCTTGAGGTGATATGTATACATAATATTGTTTTCTTCTAAAAATTCTACAAACTACAACTCTTTGATGAAAAAGCAATACATTTTAGGCAGTTTCTAATATGTTCTTCAACTTTCTTCTTAATATAAGGAAACCAATAACTTTTCATAATTAATTCGCTAACTTTGTTAACACCTACTTGACCCATTTCATTATGGTATTTGAACAAAACTTGACTTTCCATTGTTTCTGGAACGTAAAAAAATACCGTACTTTTATTCATTTTCTTGTTCAATGTACCGTTCCTCATTTCATAAAATTTATGGTCTTTTTTCTGTAACTCTTCCTTAAGTTTTCTTATTTTTGCATCCTTGTTCTGGCATATAACTAAATTTTCTTCGAACGTATTCGTTTCGATTGTCATAATGTGCATAACTCTACTTAATGCATATACATGCTGCATACGCTTTCCTATACGATGTTGTACTGTATAATCAAACTCTTGCATCTCTAACGCCCAAATGGCTATACGAGGATTGAACTCTTTTTTGTTCAACGTCATTGTAAGTGAGTTACAATCAGTAATTATCTTAAATTGAATACCTTGTTCTAAATCGTCTTAACGCATAAATTATAGCTAAAGTTTCAAACTCGCAACTATGATATTTTGATTCTGACTCTGATAAAATATTGGATGCCATTTCTTATCTGACTCTATCAACTTACTTTTTAACGTATCAAATGCAATATGTTCTTCTCTTCCAAAACTAAATTTTCTATCCTTTTTTGTAAGATCGTGCAGTGGCTTAGCTAAAATTGAGAAGTTTTTAATAAATCTCCTAAAATAAGAACAAAATCCTAAGAAACTTTGTACTTCATGTACTTTCGTCGGCATAGGGAAATCCTTTATTGCACCCAGTCCTTTGTCATCCGCTCTTATTCCATTGTCATTCGTCTAAATATATAATAACTTTTTCTTGTCTAACCATGTCAGCGAAAACTTTATTTATAAACTTTTGAAAAACAGATGCATTCTCAAAAACTCAAATTGTCCTAAAGGTGTGATAAATGATTCCTCGTTCATAAAAACATGGAAGAATCCACTCTTTAAGTCTAACTTCGTAAAAAATCATTTGTTTACCATTCTATCAAGCAAATCATCTATTAACGGAATAGGATAATTTGTGGCTTTAATTAGCTTTCTATAGTCCACACACATTCTAAGTTCTCCAGTATTTTTTCTAACAAGGTGACACAAATTCTGACTCACCTAATCATCTAATGTATTTTGCAACTCTTTTTTCTCTGCATAAGATAATCTTCGTGGTTTCACATCATCAAGCACTGATTTTAAATTTCATCCTAATAAAACAGGATTTTTCATACAATTTTCATCAACCAGATACATTTCAACTTTTAAGTCTTTATTCATAACTTTTATTAAAGCATAAAATTGTCCATAAATTTCTAAATTATTTCTGCATAGTCCAAAATATTTTTCATTACTTTGTAATCTTGTCATTAAATTGATTTGGGCTGCCGGTGTCAGTTAAACATTCTAAAATAACTTAAATTTAAAATACCTTACATATTCATGCTGCTCTTCTTTTTGTAGTTTTTTGTTTTGTCAGCAATCGCTAACTAGGTGATTATAACTGCCACAGCCGTAGCACGTTCCTTCTTCTCTTCTTGGCTTTATGCACTCCGCTAACCAATGGCCTCGACTGCCGCAATTATAGCACCTATCACCGTTATTTTTTCCACCTTTATGTTTGATGCTAACTGCTGCTGTGTTCCTTGATGTCCACTCGCTGTTATTGTCTGCTGCTGACGCTGTCGTTGTTGTTGTTGCTGCTGCTGTTGCTGTTGCTGTTGATGTAGTCTATCAGTTCATCTTCATCAAAATATATTTTCTCTGCCATCGAATTTTTATCGTTGAAATAATTGACAAAATCTTCTTCCGGCCTCCATTTTCGCTCTTCAAACTTTCTTCGTAGCGCCGTCTTACTGTCTTTTGAATTAAAGAATAATTCGAACTCTCTCAAAAATGCCGCAACGTTTTCACCAAACAGATCGTTTCGTGTTTGTAGACAACTCTTAACCTTTCCTCTTAATTTTGTAGCTACCAATGCACGAACAATGTTGTCATCTAATTTATAATTAGCAATCATGCTGCGCAATTGCATGACACATCCGGCGCCGTCTCTCTCTCCGTCGTACTCCGATAAGAATTTTTCCAATACTAAGAATGGAATTGTCGCTTAAACTTCGCTAACACCAAAATTTGCTTGCCTCTTCATCAAATCTAATTCTTTTTTCAGCACAATATTTTCTCTAATAAATCCATTTCTCTTTTCATTAGTTCGCATTTACGACGCCATTCATCGTTATCCATTTCACCATCACCTACTTCGCTCGCACCTACGATGTTTGAATTTGTATTTCTCCTATGTTCATTGTTTTCCGTTTCTTTTTCTTTTTCTTTCGTTTGTTTTTGCTGCTGTTATACATATAAATTTGTGTCGTTACTTTTTCCGCTGTTTTCGCCTTCTTCTCCGTGTCCTTTGTCTTCCCTTTGTTTTCGCTGCTGTTGTATATATAAATTTGAGTCGTTACTTTTTTCGCTGTTTCCCCTTCTTCTCCGCGTCCTTTGTCATTCCTTTGTTTGCGCTGCCGTTGTACATACATATTTGTCTCGTTACTTTGTTCGCTGCTTTCTTCTCCGTCCTCCTCGTCATCATCTCGTTGCATATTAATCATAATTTCAGACTCTTGTGAAATGTTTTGTATATCCGGACTTTTTCTAAAATTGCTAACGTTTTCGATCGCATCATTTTTATCATTTATTTTTAGCAATTCCACTGCATTGGCAAGTCTTTCACCACCAACATTGTCCAGTCTAGCTATTAACTCGGCTTTCGTGTCCGACATGTCTAAGCCTAAATTTATACACAGTTTCCGTAAATCTTTCTCAAAACATTCATATATATATATGGTTTATTAAAAAAACAATTTGTATGTCAGTGATCACGACGGTAGAAAAAAAAAAACGTTCATAACACATTTATATATAGTTTATTAAAAAAAAAATTTGTATGTCAGTGATCACGACGGTAGAAAAAAAAAACGTCACAGGCTTATCCCACTTATGAGATTTTAGCTACCCGAGTCATAACACACGTTGTGCTTCGTTTCATTGATCATTTAATATTGTTTTATGTAAAGTCGGTATAATTTACTAAGATGGCTGTATCAGCGTCTGGGGGGTTATTAAGGTTAGTTTTCCAAGTATATTTTCTACTCTGAGTATCGAGCAGCCACGTGGCTTCGTTCTACTGAAACCTGTCGCGGTCCAATTATTGCTTCGACTTATAGTACGAGACGATGAGCCCAGAGTATCGTGCCAACGTCCAATTATTGCTTCGACGGTTGGTATGGCACGATGGGTCTGACAGATAGATTCTTGATTTATCCTGCTTGTTGTGGTGTCTCGACTGAGGGATTGAGACAATGAGCCCAGAGCTTCTTACCAGACTGTTGGTAAGAAACGATGGGTTTGACTGACAACTTCTTGCTTTACAACGTTGCGTCGCTTCTCACAATCTCCTGCCCGAGTCCATGGATTGCTTCGACTTAGGAATGAGACTGGGTTCATGGGAGTGGTGCGATGCGGATCGGTAGGCAGTGCAACTGTGCTGTTTTACTATCGCATACACTTCAAGTCGACTCATATATGTTGCCTCGTGTCATAAGTCAGCTCCCCTTCTTTAATGAGAGGGCCTCTACGTGGTGATCCCCGGAATATGGCAAGTTCGATCGGCGTGTGACTCCCACACCCAACCGTCCTCTAGACCGTGTCGATGTGATGATGCATACCGTGTCGATGATCAGTCTGGCTGAGGGCCCTGTTTAAAAATAACTCAGTCACTAACGGTGCCTCTCCGATGACTGGTCGCCTCGGAGAGTTACTGTGACCTTATCTATGTATGGCGGATCTCTGCACAGACGGACATTTCTTCTCCGCAAATCGTGGGTCCAAGTATGAACCAGAAAAACATAAACATTAAATTATTAAGACTGCACCGCGACACAAGCTGCAATGCAGCTTGAAGAGCAGCGGTTGGACGAGGGTCGACCAATAACGGTACGAGAACGTATCCGTGCGCCGGCTGCTATTTCAATCAGACCTGGTCATGCAAGACCAGGTATTCAGCAGCGTCATAGTGCTGAAAGGCCAACAGTGGCGAACCGACCAAGAGCGGAAAGGGCAACGACAATGACTACCATTGCCGAACGTTCTCAAGCTTGAGGTAACAGTTTTGGTGCAGCCACCAAAACAGACCAGCAGAGTAGGAATACGACGCTGGATTAGAAGTCGCTCCTACCACCACCAGGACAGCCAGGAGGTGTGGAGGACCCAAAGCGCCGGGGATTAAGTGGAGCGGGCGTCAAGTGGTACATAAGGTACCTCGAGCAGGGACTGACGCCGGAAAGGGCTCGGGAGAAAGCGCTGAACCACAAGGCTGTTGTGCAGCCACAACAGCTGGCCAGCAAGCGAGCGAACAGGACGCTCACCCCTCCGGACCACGTGGCAGGAAAACGTAGCAGGACGGATGCTACTAGCACAGAGGGCGATGACGTACCATCGACCACAGCGGCGGCTGCGATGGCAGCCAGGAAAGGAAGCTCCGGCAGGAGACAGCCTGCTGTGGTAGGCAACCAAAAAGCAGCCAGCTACGCCAGCATCGTGAAGTCCACGAAGGTGGCAGTACTATCTGAGGACTATCCTCAGATAATGCAGACACCAGATGAGCTGACGGATATGGAAGACGCTATCCTGTGTGAGGTCGCAAAAGGCTGGTCACACAAGATTAAATCATCCACGGATGAGCATAGCGTGGAGTGGCTGCAGCTGCACGCTCCTGTATTGGGGACCTGGGACAGCCCTCCACTGAAAGCCGTCATGGGTGACGACATTCCGCCATGGGAAGTCATCCACCTATTCCTCCCCAGAAGTCAGGGGAAAATGGTGGAATGGCTTCTAGACCTTCTAGAAGCACAAAACGAAGGTATAAAAACGCATCTCTGGAAGGTGATCTCGCTGAAGCAGGAAGGTAGCGGACAGCTGATAGTGGGCATCGACGAGGAGTCGAACACCGCTATCATCAGCGGAGGCTCCAAAATCCTGTTTAACTGATTCCAATCCACATAAAACGGAAGGCTGCGACGGAAACCGAAACAGTGGAAGTTTCGGAAGTGGAAGCGGGAGAGGCAACTGTCGGCGAAAATAGGCCCGAGACGCCCCTGAGGGCTCGAACATCCAAATTGAGCCCCTTCTTTCCTCCCAGGAATACAGGGAGGCAGAACAGATCCTGGATCCAAAAATAGGCAGGAGGTATTAGATATAACACTCTGTAGCATGTCCATGGAAAATGATATAAGGAACTGGCATGTGTCACAGGAACCATCAATGTCTGACCATAGAATAATTCGAGACTATAGGGGACGGAAAGAAATAAAAAGAAACTACAAGAAAACTGAATGGGGGAAGTATGCATCACAATTAGCGGATGCCATAGGTAGGCAAGGAGACAGAGTGCCTAGACACTCCCTAGAACAGGCAGTAAACGACTTGAATGTAGGAATCATTCAGTCATTTGAGAGAGCATGCGCTATGGCCCAAGATAGGCGTGAACGGGACGCCCTATGGTGGAACGATCGCCTACAAAGACTTAGGGAAAATGTTAGAAGGCTGTACAATGTATCCAGAAGGACGAACGTATGGGAGGTGTATACCATAGAGCTCACAAGCTATAATAAAGAAATAAGGAATAAGGAAATAAGGAAAGTGAAGAACCAAGAATTCAGCTACTCCTTGATACCCATTTCCCAGGTGGTTCATGTGGTATACTCCTACAAGAGGAGTCGCATGTAGGAACTAATAGGGCGAATATACTATTTGCCAAGTCTGTGATATATGTGGCGAAAAACCAAGGTGGGCTATATCTACCTTTAAA
>JAWNNQ010001928.1:0-24221 GCA_035044765.1 Leucophenga montana | reverse complement strand
TACAGTACCTTGTTACCAGAAGTGCTTTTCTAAACTACAGCACCTTGTTACCAGAAGTGCTTCTTAAGCTACAGCACCTTGTTACCAGAAGTGCTTCTCAAACTACAGCACCTTGTTTCCCGAGGTGCTTCTTAAACTACAGCACCTTATTACCAGAAGTACTTCCCAAACTACAGCACCATGTTACCACAAGTGCTTCTCTAACTAGAGCACCTTGTTACCATAAGTGCTTCTTAAGCTACAGCACCTTGTTACCAGAAGTGCTTCTCAAACTACGGAACCTTGTTATCAGAAGTGCTTCTCAAATTCCAGCACCTTGTTTCCCGAGGTGTTTCTTAAGCTACAGCACCTTGTTACCAGAAGTGCTTCTCAAGCTACAGCCCCTTGTTTCCCGAGGTGCTCCTTAAACTACAGCACCTTATTACCAGAAGTGCTTCCCAAACCACAGCACCATGTTACCACAAGTGCTTCTCTAACTAGAGCACCTTGTTACCAGAAGTGCTTCTTAAGCTACAGCACCTTGTTACCAGTAGTGCTTCTCAAACTACGGAACCTTGTTATCAGAAGTGATTCTCAAACTACAGCACCTTGTTTCCCGAGGTGCTTCTTAAGCTACAGCACCTTATTACCAGAAGTGCTTCCCAAACTACAGCACCATGTTACCACAAGTGCTTCTCTAACTAGAGCACCTTGTTACCAGAAGCGCTTCTTAAGCTACAGCACCTTGTTACCAGAAGTGCTTCTCAAACTACAGCACCTTGTTTCCGGAGGTGCTTCTTAAACTACAGCACCTTGTTACCAGAAGTGCTTCTCAAACTACGGAACCTTGTTATCAGAATTGCTTCTCTAACTACAAAACCTTGCTGCCAGAAGTGCTTCTACTAACTACGGCACTTTGTTACCAGAAGTGCTTTCTATCTACGTCATTTTGTTGCCAGAAGTGCTTTCTATCTACGGAACTTTGTTACCAGAAGTGCTTCTCAAACTACAGCACCTTGTTACCAGAAGTGCTTCTTAACCTACAGCACCTTGTTACCAGTAGTGCTTCTCAAACTACAGCACCTTGTTACCCGAAGTGCTTCTTAAACTACAGCACCTTATTACCAGAAGTGCTTCCCAAACTACAGCACCATGTTACCACAAGTGCTTCTCTAACTAGAGCACTTTGTTACCAGAAGTGCTTCTTAAGCTACAGCACCTTGTTACCAGAAGTGCTTCTCAAACTACGGAACGTTGTTATCAGAAGTGCTTCTCAAACTACAGCACCTTGTTTCCCGAGGTGCTTCTTAAGCTACAGCACCTTGTTACCAGAAGTGCTTCTCAAACTACAGCACCTTGTTTCCCGAGGTGCTTCTTAAACTACAGCACCTTATTACCGGAAGTGCTTCCCAAACCACAGCACCATGTTACCACAAGTGCTTCTCTAACTAGAGCACCTTGTTACCAGAATTGCTTCTTAAGCTACAGCACCTTGTTACCAGAAGTGCTTCTCAAACTACGGAACCTTGTTATCAGAAATGCTTCTCAAACTACAACACCTTGTTTCCCGAGGTGCTTCTTAAGCTACAGCACCTTATTACCAGAAGTGCTTCTCTAACTACAGAGGAAGTACTTCTCTAAATACAGCACCTTGTTACCAGAACTGTTTCTCAAACTACTGCACCTTGTTACCATAAGTATTTCTCTAACAACCGTACCTTATTACCAGAAGTGCTTCTCAAACCACGGCACCTTGTTACTAGAAGTGCTTCTCTACCTACAGTACCTTGTTACCAGAAGTGTTTCTTAAACTACAGCACCTTGTTACCAGAAGTGCTGCTCTAACTACAGCACCTTGTCACCAGAAGTGCTTCTATAACTACAGTACCTTGTTACCAGAACTGCTTTCTATCTACGTCACTTTGTTGCCAGAAGTGCTTTTTATCTACGGCACTTTGTTACCAGAAGTGCTTCTCTAACTACAGGACATTGTCACCAGAAGTGCTTCTCTAACTACAGAGGAAGTACTTCTCTAAATACAGCACCTTGTTGCCAGAAGTGCGTTCTCAAACTACAGCACCTTGTTACCAGAAGTGCTTCTCAAACTACGGCACCTTGTTACCGGAAGTGCTTCTGTAACTACAGCACCTTGTTACGGCACCTTTTTACCAGAAGTGGTTCTCTAACTACAGCACCTTGTTACCAGAAGTGCTTCTCAAACTACAGCACCTTGTTACCTGAAGTGCTTCTCAAACTACAGTGCACCTTGTTACCGGAAGTGCTTCTCAAACTACAGCACCTTGTTACCGGAAGTGCTTCTCAAACTACAGCACATTGTTACCAGAAGTGCTTCTCAAACTACAGCACCTTGTTACCAGAAGTGCTTCTCAAACTACAGCACCTTGTTACCAGAAGTGCTTCTCAAACTACAGCACATTGTTACCAGAAGTGCTTCTCAAACTACAGCACCTTGTTACCAGAAGTGTTTCTCTAACTACAGCACCTTGTTACCAGAAGTGCTTCTCAAAATACAGCATCTTGTTACCAGAAGTGCTTCTCAAACTACAGCACCTTGCTTACCAGAAGTGCTTCTCTAACTACAGCACCTTGTTACCAGAAGTGCTTCTCTAACTAAAGCACCTTGTTACCAGAAGTGCTTCTCAAACTACAGCACCTTGTTACCAGAAGTGCTTCTCAAACTACGGCACCTTGTTACCAGAAGTGCTTCTCTAACTACAGCACCTTGTTACCAGAAGTGCTTCTCAAACTACAACACTTGTTACCAGAAGTGCTTCTCAAACTACAGCACCTTGTTACCAGAAGTGCTTCTCAAACTACGGCACCTTGTTACCAGAAGTGCTTCTCAAACTACGGCACCTTGTTACCAGAAGTGCTTCTCAAACTACAGCACCTTGTTACCAGAAGTGCTTCTCTAACTACGGCACCTTGTTACCAGAAGTGCTTCTCTATCTACGGCACTTTGCTACCAGAAGTGCTTCTCTAACTACAGTACCTTGATACCAGAAGTGCTTCTTAAACTACAGCACCTTGTTACCAGAAGTGCTTCTCAAAATACGGCACCTTGTTACCAGAAGTGCTTCTTAAGCTACAGCACCTTGTTACCAGAAGTGCTTCTCAAACTACGGAACCTTGTTATCAGAAGTGCTTCTTACACTACAGCACCTTGTTTCCCGAGGTGCTTCTTAAGCTACAGCACCTTGTTACCAGAAGTGCTTCTCAAACTACAGCACCTTGTTATCCCGAGGTGCTTCTTAAACTACAGCACCTTATTACCAGAAGTGCTTCCCAAACCACAGCACCATGTTACCACAAGTGCTTCTCTAACTAGAGCACCTTGTTACCAGAATTGCTTCTTAAGCTACAGCACCTTGTTACCAGAAGTGCTTCTCAAACTACGGAACCTTGTTATCAGAAATGCTTCTCAAACTACAGCACCTTGTTTCCCGAGGTGCTTCTTAAGCTACAGCACCTTATTACCAGAAGTGCTTCTCTAACTACAGAGGAAGTACTTCTCTAAATACAGCACCTTGTTACCAGAAGTGTTTCTCAAACTACTGCACCTTGTTACCATAAGTATTTCTCTAACTACCGCACCTTATTACCAGAAGTGCTTCTCAAACCACGGCACCTTGTTACTAGAAGTGCTTCTCTACCTACAGTACCTTGTTACCAGAAGTGTTTCTTAAACTACAGCACCTTGTTACCAGAAGTGCTGCTCTAACTACAGCACCTTGTCACCAGAAGTGCTTCTATAACTACAGTACCTTGTTACCAGAACTGCTTTCTATCTACGTCACTTTGTTGCCAGAAGTGCTTCTATATCTACGGCACTTTGTTACCAGAAGTGCTTCTCTAACCACAGGACATTGTCACCAGAAGTGCTTCTCTAACTACAGAGGAAGTACTTCTCTAAATACAGCACCTTGTTACCAGAAGTGTTTCTCAAACTACTGCACCTTGTTACCATAAGTATTTCTCTAACTACCGCACCTTATTACCAGAAGTGCTTCTCAAACCACGGCACCTTGTTACTAGAAGTGCTTCTCTACCTACAGTACCGTGTTACCAGAAGTGCTTCTTAAACTACAGCACCTTGTTACCAGAAATGCTTCTCAAAATACAGCACCTTGTTACCAGAAGTGCTTCTCTAACTACAGCACCTTGTTACCAGAAGTGCTGCTCTAACTACAGCACCTTGTCACCAGAAGTGCTTCTATAACTACAGTACCTTGTTACCAGAACTGCTTTCTATCTACGTCACTTTGTTGCCAGAAGTGCTTTCTATCTACGGCACTTTGTTACCAGAAGTGCTTCTCAAACTACAGTACCATGTTACCAGAAGTGCTGCTCTAACTACAACACCTTGTTACCAGAAGAGCTTCCATAATTACAGAACCTTGTTACCAGAAGTTCTTCTCTAACTGCAGCACCTCGTTACCAGAAGTGCTTCTATAACTACATGACGTAGTCACCAGATGTGCTTCTCAAACTAAGGCACCTTGTTAGCAGCAGTGCACCTCTAACTACAACACCTTGTTACCAGAAGTGCTTCTCAAACTACAGCACCTTGTTACCAGAAGTGCTTCCCAAACTACGGCACCTTGTTACCAGAAGTGTTTCTCAAACTACAGTTCCTTGTTACCAGAAGTGCTTCACAAACTACAGCACCTAGTTACCAGAAGTGCTTCCCAAACTACGGCACCTTGTTACCAGAAGTGTTTCTCAAACTACAGTTCCTTGTTACCAGACGTGCTTCTCAAACTACGGCACCTTGTTACCAGAAGTGCTGCTCTAACTACAGCACCACACCTTGTTACCAGAAGTGCTTCTCAAACTAAAGCACCTAGTTACCAGAAGTGCTTCCCAAACTACGGCACCTTGTTACCAGAAGTGTTTCTCAAACTACGGCACCTTGTTTCCATAAGTATTTCTCTAACTACCGCAACTTATTACCAGAAGTGCTCCCCAAACTACAGCACCATGTTACCACAAGTGCTTCTCTACCTAGAGCACCTTGCTACCAGAAGTGCTTCTTAAACTACAGCACCTTATTACCAGAAGTGCTTCCCAAACTACAGCACCTTGTTACCACAAGTGCTTCGCTAACTAGAGCACCTTGCTAGCAGAAGTGCTTCTTAAGCTACAGCACCTTATTACCAGAAGTGCTTCCCAAACTACAGCACCATGTTACCACAAGTGTTTCTCTAACTAGACCACCTTGCTACCAGAAGTGCTTCTTAAGCTACAGCACCTTGTTACCAGAAGTGCTTCTCAAACTACGGAACATTGTTATCAGAAGTGCTTCTCAAACTACAGCACCTTGTTTCCCGAGGTGCTTCTTAAGCTACAGCACCTTGTTACCAGAAGTGCTTCTTAAGCTATAGCAGTTTGTTGCCAGACGTGCTTTCTCCCTACGACACTTTGTTACCATAAGTGCTTCTCAAGCCACGGTACCGTGTTACCAGAAGTGCTTCTCTAACTACAGGACATTGTCACCAGAAGTGCTTCTCTAACTACAGAGGAAGTACTTCTCTAACTACAGCACCTTGTTACCAGAAGTGCTTCCCAAACTACGGCACCTTGTTACCAGAAGTGTTTCTCAAACTGCGGCAACTTGTTACCAGAAGTGCTGCTCTAACTACAGCACCTTGTCACCAGAAGTGTTTCTATAACTACAGTACCTTGTTACCAGAAGTTCTTCTCTAACTGCAGTACCTCGTTACCAGAAGTGCTTCTATAACTACATGACCTAGTCACCAGATGTGCTTCTCAAACTAAGGCACCTTGTTACCAGCAGAGCACCTCTAACTACAACACCTTGTTACCAGAAGTGCTTCTCAAACTACAGCACCTAGTTACCAGAAGTGCTTCCCAAACTACGGCACCTTGTTACCAGAAGTGTTTCTCAAACTACAGTTCCTTGTTACCAGAAGTGCTTCACAAACTACAGCACCTAGTTACCAGAAGTGCTTCCCAAACTACGGCACCTTGTTACCAGAAGTGTTTCTCAAACTGCGGCACCTTGTTACCAGAAGTGTGTCTCAAACTACAGTTCCTTGTTACCAGAAGTGCTTCTCAAACTACGGCACCTTGTTACCAGAAGTGCTGCTCTAACTACAGCACCTTGTCACCAGAAGTGCTTCTATAACTACAGTACCTTGATACCAGAAGTTCTTCTCTAACTGCAGCACCACGTTACCAGAAGTGCTTCTATAACTACATGACCTAGTCACCAGATGTGCTTCCCAAACTACGGCACCTTGTTACCAGAAGTGCTTCTATAACTACATGACGTAGTCACCAGATGTGCTTCTCAAACTAAGGCACCTAGTTAGCAGCAGTGCACCTCTAACTACAACACCTTGTTACCAAAAGTGCTTCTCAAACTAAAGCACCTAGTTACCAGAAGTGTTTCTCAAACTACGGCACCTTGTTACCAGAAGTGTTTCTCAAACTGCGGCACCTTGTTACCAGAAGTGTTTCTCAAACTACAGTTCCTTGTTACCAGAAGTGCTTCACAAACTACAGCACCTAGTTACCAGAAGTGCTTCCCAAACTACGGCACCTTGTTACCAGAAGTGTTTCTCAAACTGCGGCACCTTGTTACCAGAAGTGTGTCTCAAACTACAGTTCCTTGTTACCAGAAGTGCTTCTCAAACTACGGCACCTTGTTACCAGAAGTGCTGCTCTAACTACAGCACCTTGTCACCAGAAGTGCTTCTATAACTACAGTACCTTGATACCAGAAGTTCTTCTCTAACTGCAGCACCACGTTACCAGAAGTGCTTCTATAACTACATGACCTAGTCACCAGATGTGCTTCCCAAACTACGGCACCTTGTTACCAGAAGTGCTTCTATAACTACATGACGTAGTCACCAGATGTGCTTCTCAAACTAAGGCACCTAGTTAGCAGCAGTGCACCTCTAACTACAACACCTTGTTACCAAAAGTGCTTCTCAAACTAAAGCACCTAGTTACCAGAAGTGTTTCTCAAACTACGGCACCTTGTTTCCATAAGTATTTCTCTAACTACCGCACCTTATTACCAGAAGTGCTCCCCAAACTACAGCACCATGTTACCACAAGTGCTTCTCTAACAAGTGCACCTTGCTACCAGAAGTGCTTCTTAAACTACAGCACGTTATTAAAAGAAGTGCTTCCCAAACTGCAGCACCTTGTTACCACAAGTGCTTCTCTAACTGGAGTACCTTGCTACCAGAAGTGCTTCTTAAGCTACAGCACCTTATTACCAGAAGTGCTTCCCAAACTACAGCACCAAGTTACCACAAGTGTTTCTCTAACTAGAGCACCTTGCTACCAGAAGTGCTTCTTAAGCTACAGCACCTTGTTACCAGAAGTGCTTCTCAAACTACGGAACATTGTTATCAGAAGTGCTTCTCAAACTACAGCACCTTGTTTCCCGAGGTGCTTCTTAAGCTACAGCACCTTGTTACCAGAAGTGCTTCTTAAGCTACAGCACTTTGTTGCCAGACGTGCTTTCTATCTACGACACTTTGTTACCATAAGTGCTTCTCAAGCCACGGTACCGTGTTACCAGAAGTGCTTCTCTAACTACAGGACATTGTCACCAGAAGTGCTTCTCTAACTTCAGAGGAAGTACTTCTCTAACTACAGCACCTTGTTACCAGAAGTGCTTCTCAAACTACGGCACCTTGTTACCATAAGTATTTCTCAAACTACGGCACATTGTTACCTGAAGTGCTTCTCAAACTACGGCACATTGTGACCAGAAGTGCTTCTCTACTAACAACAGCTTGTTGCCAGAAGTGCTTTACTAACTACGGCACTTTGTTACCAGAAGTGCCTTCTATCTACGACACTTTGTTACCAGAAGTGCATTCTATCTACGTCACTTTGTTGCCAGAAGTGCTTTACTAACTACATCACTTTGTTACCAGAAGTGCTTTCTATCTACGGCACTTAGTTACCAGAAGTGCTTCTCTAACTACAGTACCTTGTTACCAGAAATGCTTCTTAAACTACAGCACCTTGTTACCTGAAGTGCTTCTCAAAATACGGCACCTTGTTACCAGAAGTGCTTCTTAAGCTACAGCACCTTGTTACCAGAAGTGCTTCTCAAACTACGGAACCTTGTTATCAGAAGTGCTTCTCAAACTACAGCACCTTGTTTCCCGAGGTGCTTCTTAAGGTACAGCACCTTATTACCAGAAGTGCTTCTCTAACTACAGAGGAAGTACTTCTCTAAATACAGCACCTTGTTACCAGAAGTGTTTCTCAAACTACTGCACCTTGTTACCATAAGCATTTCTCTAACTACCGCACCTTATTACCAGAAGTGCTTCTCAAACCACGGCACCTTGTTACTAGAAGTGCTTCTCTACCTACAGTACCTTGTTACCAGAAGTATTTCTTAAACTACAGCACCTTGTCACCAGAAGTGCTTCTATAACTACAGTACCTTGTTACCAGAACTGCTTTCTATCTACGTCACTTTGTTGCCAGAAGTGTTTTCTATCTACGGCACTTTGTTACCAGAAGTGCTTCTCAAACTACAGTACCATGTTACCAGAAGTGCTGCTCTAACTACAACACCTTGTTACCAGAAGAGCTTCCCTAATTACAGAACCTTGTTACCAGAAGTTCTTCTCTAACTGCAGCACCTCGTTACCAGAAGTGCTTCTATAACTACATGACGTAGTCACCAGATGTGCTTCTCAAACTAAGGCACCTTGTTACCAGCAGTGCACCTCTAACTACAACACCTTGTTACCAGAAGTGCTTCTCAAACTACAGCACCTAGTTACCAGAAGTGCTTCCCAAACTACGGCACCTTGTTACCAGAAGTGTTTCTCAAACTACAGTTCCTTGTTACCAGAAGTGCTTCACAAACTACAGCACCTAGTTACCAGAAGTGCTTCCCAAACTACGGCACCTTGTTACCAGAAGTGTTTCTCAAACTGCGGCACCTTGTTACCAGAAGTGTGTCTCAAACTACAGTTCCTTGTTACCAGAAGTGCTTCTCAAACTACGGCACCTTGTTACCAGAAGTGCTGCTCTAACTACAGCACCTTGTCACCAGAAGTGCTTCTATAACTACAGTACCTTGTTACCAGAAGTTCTTCTCTAACTGCAGCACCTCGTTACCAGAAGTGCTTCTATAACTACATGACCTAGTCACCAGATGTGCTCTCAAACTACGGCACCTTCTTACCAGAAGTGCTTCTATAACTACATGACGTAGTCGCCAGATGTGCTTCTCAAACTAAGGCACCTAGTTACCAACAGTACACCTCTAACTACAACACCTTGTTACCAGAAGTGCTTCTCAAACTAAGGCACCTAGTTAGCAGCAGTGCACCTCTAACTACAACACCTTGTTACCAGAAGTGCTTCTCAAACTAAAGCACCTAGTTACCAGAAGTGTTTCTCAAACTACGGCACTTTGTTTCCATAAGTATTTCTCTAGCTACCGCACCTTATTACCAGAAGTGCTCCCCAAACTACAGCACCATGTTACCACAAGTGCTTCTCTAACAAGAGCACCTTGCTACCAGAAGTGCTTCTTAAACTACAGCACCTTATTACCAGAAGTGCTCCCCAAACTACAGCACCTTGTTACCACAAGTGCTTCTCTAACTGGAGCACCTTGCTACCAGAAGTGCTTCTTAAGGTAGAGCACCTTATTACCAGAAGTGCTTCCCAAACTACAGCACCATGTTACCACAAGTGTTTCTCTAACTAGAGCACCTTGCTACCAGAAGTGCTTCTTAAGCTACAGCACCTTGTTACCAGAAGTGCTTCTCAAACTACGGAACATTGTTATCAGAAGTGCTTCTCAAACTACAGCACCTTGTTTCCCGAGGTGCTTCTTAAGCTACAGCACCTTGTTACCAGAAGTGCTTCTTAAGCTACAGCACTTTGTTGCCAGACGTGCTTTCTATCTACGACACTTTGTTACCATAAGTGCTTTACTAACTACAGCACTTTGTTACCAGAAGTGCTTTCTATCTACGGCACTTTGTTACCAGAAGTGCTTCTCTAACTACAGTACCTTGTTACCAGAAATGCTTCTTAAACTACAGCACCTTGTTACCAGAAGTGCTTCTCAAAATACGGCACCTTGTTACCAGAAGTGCTTCTTAAGCTACAGCACCTTGTTATCAGAAGTGCTTCTCAAACTACGGAACCTTGTTATCAGAAGTGCTTCTCAAACTACAGGACATTGTCACCTGAAGTGCTTCTCTAACTACAGAGGAAGTACTTCTCTAACTACAGCACCTTGTTACCTGAAGTGCTTCTCAAACTACGGCACCTTGTTACCTGAAGTGCTTCTCAAACTACGGCACATTGTGACCAGAAGTGCTTCTCTACTAACAACAGCTTGTTGCCAGAAGTGCTTTACTAACTACGGCACTTTGTTACCAGAAGTGGCTTCTATCTACGACACTTTGTTACCAGAAGTGCTTTCTATCTACGTCACTTTGTTGCCAGAAGTGCTTTACTAACTACAGCACTTTGTTACCAGAAGTGCTTTCTATCTACGGCACTTTGTTACCAGAAGTGCTTCTCTAACTACAGTACCTTGTTACCAGAAATGCTTCTTAAACTACAGCACCTTGTTACCAGAAGTGCTTCTCAAAATACGGCACCTTGTTACCAGAAGTGCTTCTTAAGCTACAGCACCTTGTTACCAGAAGTGCTTCTCAAACTACGGAACCTTGTTATCAGAAGTGCTTCTCAAACTACAGCACCTTGTTTCCCGAGGTGCTTCTTAAGGTACAGCACCTTATTACCAGAAGTGCTTCTCTAACTACAGAGGAAGTACTTCTCTAAATACAGCACCTATTTACCAGAAGTGTTTCTCAAACTACTGCACCTTGTTACCATAAGTATTCTCTAACTACCGCACCTTATTACCAGAAGTGCTTCTCAAACCACGGCACCTTGTTACTAGAAGTGCTTCTCTACCTACAGTACCTTGTTACCAGAAGTATTTCTTAAGCTACAGCACCTTGTTACCAGAAGTGCTGCTCTAACTACAGCACCTTGTCACCAGAAGTGCTTCTATAACTACAGTACCTTGTTACCAGAACTGCTTTCTATCTACGTCACTTTGTTGCCAGAAGTGCTTTCTATCTACGGCACTTTGTTACCAGAAGTGCTTCTCTAACTACAGGACATTGTCACCAGAAGTGCTTCTCTAACTACAGAGGAAGTACTTCTCTAAATACAGCACCTTGTTACCAGAAGTGCTTCTCAAACCACGGCACCTTGTTACTAGAAGTGCTTCTCTACCTACAGTACCTTGTTACCAGAAGTGCTTCTTAAACTACAGCACCTTGTTTCCCGAGGTGCTTCTTAAGCTACAGCACCTTGTTACCAGAAGTGCTTCTCAAACTACAGCACCTTGTTTCCCGAGGTGCTTCTTAAACAACAGCACCTTATTACCAGAAGTGCTTCCCAAACCACAGCACCATGTTACCACAAGTGCTTCTCTAACTAGAGCACCTTGTTACCAGAATTGCTTCTTAAGCTACAGCACCTTGTTACCAGAAGTGCTTCTCAAACTACGGAACCTTGTTATCAGGAATGCTTCTCAAACTACAGCACCTTGTTTCCCGAGGTGCTTCTTAAGCTACAGCACCTTATTACCAGAAGTGCTTCTCTAACTACAGAGGAAGTACTTCTCTAAATACAGCACCTTGTTACCAGAAGTGTTTCTCAAACTACTGCACCTTGTTACCATAAGTATTTCTCTAACTACCGCACCTTATTACCAGAAGTGCTTCTCAAACCACGGCACCTTGTTACTAGAAGTGCTTCTCTACCTACAGTACCTTGTTACCAGAAGTGTTTCTTAAACTACAGCACCTTGTTACCAGAAGTGCTGCTCTAACTACAGCACCTTGTCACCAGAAGTGCTTCTATAACTACAGTACCTTGTTACCAGAACTGCCTTCTATCTACGGCACCTTGTTACCAGAAGTGTTTCTCAAACTGCGGCACCTTGTTACCAGAAGTGTGTCTCAAACTACAGTTCCTTGTTACCAGAAGTGCTTCACAAACTACAGCACCTAGTTACCAGAAGTGCTTCCCAAACTACGGCACCTTGTTACCAGAAGTGTTTCTCAAACTGCGGCCACTTGTTACCAGAAGTGCTGCTCTAACTACAGCACCTTGTCACCAGAAGTGTTTCTATAACTACAGTACCTTGTTACCAGAAGTTCTTCTCTAACTGCAGCACCTCGTTACCAGAAGTGCTTCTATAACTACATGACCTAGTCACCAGATGTGCTTCTCAAACTACGGCACCTTGTTACCAGAAGTGCTTCTATAACTACATGACGTAGTCACCAGATGTGCTTCTCAAACTAAGGCACCTTGTTACCAGATGTGCTTCTATAACTACATGACGTAGTCACCAGATGTGCTTCTCAAACTAAGGCACCTAGTTACCAGCAGTGCACCTCTAACTACAACACCTTGTTACCAGAAGTGCTTCTCAAACTAAAGCACCTAGTTACCAGAAGTGCTTCCCAAACTACGGCACCTTGTTACCAGAAGTGTTTCTCAAACTACGGCACCTTGTTTCCATAAGTATTTCTCTAACTACCGCAACTTATTACCAGAAGTGCTCCCCAAACTACAGCACCATGTTACCACAAGTGCTTCTCTACCTAGAGCACCTTGCTACCAGAAGTGCTTCTTAAACTACAGCACCTTATTACCAGAAGTGCTTCCCAAACTACAGCACCTTGTTACCACAAGTGCTTCGCTAACTAGAGCACCTTGCTAGCAGAAGTGCTTCTTAAGCTACAGCACCTTATTACCAGAAGTGCTTCCCAAACTACAGCACCATGTTACCACAAGTGTTTCTCTAACTAGACCACCTTGCTACCAGAAGTGCTTCTTAAGCTACAGCACCTTGTTACCAGAAGTGCTTCTCAAACTACGGAACATTGTTATCAGAAGTGCTTCTCAAACTACAGCACCTTGTTTCCCGAGGTGCTTCTTAAGCTACAGCACCTTGTTACCAGAAGTGCTTCTTAAGCTACAGCAGTTTGTTGCCAGACGTGCTTTCTATCTACGACACTTTGTTACCATAAGTGCTTCTCAAGCCACGGTACCGTGTTACCAGAAGTGCTTCTCTAACTACAGGACATTGTCACCAGAAGTGCTTCTCTAACTACAGAGGAAGTACTTCTCTAACTACAGCACCTTGTTACCAGAAGTGCTTCTCAAACTACGGCACCTTGTTACCAGAAGTGCTTCTCTAACTACAACAGCTTGTTACCAGAAGTGCTTTACTAACTACGGCACTTTGTTACCAGAAGTGCCTTCTATCTACGACACTTTGTTACCAGAAGTGCTTTCTATATACTTCACTTTGTTGCCAGAAGTGCTTTACTAACTACAGCACTTTGTTACCAGAAGTGCTTTCTATCTACGTCACTTTGTTGCCAGAAGTGCTTCTCTAACTACAGTACCTTGTTACCAGAAGTGCTTCTTAAACTACAGCACCTTGTTACCAGAAGTGCTTCTCAAAATACGGCACCTTGTTACCAGAAGTGCTTCTCTAACTACAGCACCTTGTTACCAGAAGAGCTTCTCTAACTACAGCACCTTGTTACCAGAAGTGCTGCTCTAACTACAGCACCTTGTCACCAGAAGTGCTTCTATAACTACAGTACCTTGTTACCAGAACTGCTTTCTATCTACGTCACTTTGCAGAAGTGCTTCTCAAACTACAGTACCTTGTTTCCAGAAGTGCTGCTCTAACTCCAACACCTTGTTACCAGAAGAGCTTTTCTAATTACAGCACCTTGTTACCAGAAGTTCTTCTCTAACTGCAGCACCTCGTTACCAGAAGTGCTTCTATAACTACATGACCTAGTCACCAGATGTGCTTCTCAAACTAAGGCACCTTGTTACCAGAAGTGCATCTCTAACTGCAACACCTTGTTACCAGAAGTGTTTCTCAAACTACAGCACCTAGTTACCAGAAGAGCTTCCCAAACTACGGCACCTTGTTACCAGAAGTGCTTCTCAAACTACAGTTCCTTGTTACCAGAAGTGCTTCTCGAACTACAGTACCTTGTTACCAGAAGTGCTTTTCTAATTACAGCACCTTGTTACCAGAAGTGCTTCTTAAGCTACAGCACCTTGTTACCAGTAGTGCTTCTCAAACTACAGCACCTTGTTTCCCGAGGTGCTTCTTAAACTACAGCACCTTATTACCAGAAGTACTTCCCAAACTACAGCACCATGTTACCACAAGTGCTTCTCTAACTAGAGCACCTTGTTACCAGAAGTGCTTCTTAAGCTACAGCACCTTGTTACCAGAAGTGCTTCTCAAACTACGGAACCTTGTTATCAGAAGTGCTTCTCAAATTCCAGCACCTTGTTTCCCGAGGTGTTTCTTAAGCTACAGCACCTTGTTACCAGAAGTGCTTCTCAAACTACAGCACCTTGTTTCCCGAGGTGCTCCTTAAACTACAGCACCTTATTACCAGAAGTGCTTCCCAAACTACAGCACCATGTTACCACAAGTGCTTCTCTAACTACGAGCACCTTGTTACCAGAAGTGCTTCTTAAGCTACAGCACCTTGTTACCAGAAGTGCTTCTCAAACTACGGCACCTTGTTATCAGAAGTGCTTCTCAAACTACAGCACCTTGTTACCCGAGGTGCTTCTTAAGCTACAGCACCTTATTACCAGAAGTGCTTCTCAAACTACAGCACCTTGTTACCAGAAGTGCTTCTCATAACTACGAGCACCTTGTTACCAGAAGTGCTTCTCAAACTACAGCACCTTGTTACCAGAAGTGCTTCTCAAACTACAGCACCTTGTTACCGGAAGTGCTTCTCTAAACTACAGCACCTTGTTACCAGAAGTGCTTCTCAAACTACAGCACCTTGTTACCAGAAGTGCTTCTCAAACTACGGCACCTTGTTACCAGAATTGCTTCTCTAACTACAAAACCTTGCTGCCAGAAGTGCTTCTACTAACTACGGCACTTTGTTACCAGAAGTGCTTCTCTAACTACAGCACCTTGTTACCAGAAGTGCTTCTCAAAATACAGCACCTTGTTACCAGAAGTGCTTCTTAAACTACAGCACCTTGTTACCGGAAGTGCTTCTCAAACTACAGTACATTGTTACCAGAAGTGCTTCTCAAACTACAGAACCTTGTTACCGGAAGTGCTTCTCAAACTACAGCACCTTGTTACCAGAAGTGCTTCTCAAAATACAACATCTTGTTACCAGAAGTGCTTCTCAAACTACAGCACCTTGTTACCGGAAGTGCTTCTCAAACTACAGCACATTGTTACCAGAAGTGCTTCTCTAACTACAGCACCTTGTTACCAGAAGTGCTTCTCAAACTACAGCACCTTGTTACCAGAAGTGCTTCTCAAACTACAGCACCTTGTTACCAGAAGTGCTTCTCAAACTACAGCACCTTGCTTACCAGAAGTGCTTCCCAAACTACAGCACCTTGTTACCAGAAGTGCTTCTCTAACTAGAGCACCTTGTTACCAGAAGTGCTTCTTAAGCTACGGCACCGTGTTACCAGAAGTGCTTCTCTAACTACAGGACATTGTCACCAGAAGTGCTTCTCTAACTACAGAGGAAGTACTTCTCTAAATACAGCACCTTGTTACCAGAAGTGTTTCTCAAACTACGGCACCTTGTTACCATAAGTATTTCTCTAACTACCGCACCTTATTACCAGAAGTGCTTCTCAAACCACGGCACCTTGTTACTAGAAGTGCTTCTCTACCTACAGTACCTTGTTACCAGAAGTGCTTCTTAAACTACAGCACCTTGTTACCAGAAGTGCTTCTCAAAATACAGCACCTTGTTACCAGAAGTGCTTCTCTAACTACAGCACCTTGTTACCAGAAGTGCTGCTCTAACTACAGCACCTTGTCACCAGAAGTGCTTCTATAACTACAGTACCTTGTTACCAGAACTGCTTTCTATCTACGTCACTTTGTTGCCAGAAGTGCTTTCTATCTACGGCACTTTGTTACCAGAAGTGCTTCTCAAACTACAGTACCATGTTACCAGAAGTGCTGCTCTAACTACAACACCTTGTTACCAGAAGAGCTTCCCTAATTACAGCACCTTGTTACCAGAAGTTCTTCTCTAACTGCAGCACCTCTTTACCAGAAGTGCTTCTATAACTACATGACGTAGTCACCAGATAGTGCTTCTCAAACTAAGGCAGCTTGTTACCAGCAGTGCACCTCTAACTACAGCACCTTGTTACTAGGAGTGCTTCTCTAACTACAGCACCTAGTCACCAGATGTGCTTCTCAAACTACAGTACCTTGTTACCAGAAGTGCTTCTTAAACTACAGCACCTTGTCACCAGAAGTGCTTCTCAAACTACAGCACCTTGTTAGCAGAAGTCCTTCTCAAACTACAGCACCTTGTTACCAGAAGTGCTTCTCAAACTACAGCACCTTGTTACCAGAAGTGCTTCTCAAACTACGGCACCTTGTTACCAGAAGTGCTTCTCTAACTACAGCACCTTGTTACCAGAAGTGCTTCTCAAACTACAGCACCTTGTTACCAGAAGTGCTTCTCTAACTACACCACCTTGTTACCAGAAGTGCTTCTCAAACTACAGCATCTTGTTACCAGAAGTGCGTCTCAAACTACAGCACCTTGCTTCCAGAAGTGCTTCTCTAAGTACAGCACCTTGTTACCAGAAGTGCTTTTCTAACTACAGCACCTTGTTACCAGAAGTGCTTCTCAAACTACAGCACCTTGTTACCGGAAGTGCTTCTTAAACTACAGCACCTTGTTACCATGAAGTGCTTCTCAAACTACAGTACCTTGTTACCAGAAGTGCTTCTCTAACTACAGCACCTTGTTACCAGAAATGCTTACCACCACTGTTGTTACTGCACCACTTTGTTACTAGAAGCGCTTCTCTAATTACGGCACCTTGTGACCAGAAGTACTTCTCTAACTGCAACACTTTGTTGCCAGAAGTGCTTCTACTAACTACGGCACTTTGTTATCAGAAGTGCTTCTCTAACTACAGCATTTTGTTACCAGAAGTGCTTCTCAAACTACAGTACCTTGTTACTAGAAGTGCTTCTCTAACTACAGCACCTTGTTACCAGGAGTGCATCTTAAACTGCAGCACCTTGTTACCAGTAGTGTTTCTCAAACTACGGCACCTTGGTACCAGTAGTGCTTCTCAAAATACAGCACCTTGTTGCCAGAAGTGCTTCACTAACAACTGCACTTTGTTACCAGAAGTGCTTTCTATCTACGGCACTTTTTTGCCAGAAATGCTTTTTATTTATGGCACTTTGTTACGGGAAGTGCTTTCTAATTACACTACCATAGTATCTGTTACCAAAATACTATGCTAAACTACGGCTGAAAAGAGAAGAGCAGAAAGAAATATTAGTAATCCGCAGTATCTTTACCACTGCTGGTTGTAACCGTCCAAACCGGCGGTCGTAGACTGACTGCTGAATTTCTGCCAGTGCTGCTGTATTTATACAGTTTCTCAGCTTCTCATCGATACTCGATTGCTTCGATCGATAACGATGGCGTCTGATGTTCTATTTTTCATTTTTACTTTTTCTTATTACTGCTACTAATATTATTTCTAAGTTAAACTTTAATGCTTCAATGCATTCTTATGTTTTCTTACGTTAGACGCTCCTACTCAAACTTAGCTTAAGCTATATTTTGTGCGTCGCTATTTTAGTGACGTCACAATAATAAAAAATTAATATTGCACATGGTTGCATCTAATGTAGTTATTGGAGCAGTCTTATCACAAGACTCGAAACCGATAACATTTGCATCACAACACTCAACAAAATAGAGCGCAATTACGCTACAATCGAAAAATAATTGTATGCAATAGTAAAGGCATTAAAAAATCTTAGAAATTACTTATATGGTATCACCAATATTGAAATCCATACCGATCATCAGCCGTTATCTCTTGCGATATCAAATCGCAACCCAAATTTGAAAATTAAGCTTTGACAAGCATTCATAGAATAATTTTCTCCAAAGATGTTGTATAAACCAGGTTGCACAAACATAGTCGCAGACGCTTTGTCACGATTGGAACTTTAAAACCTAACTGATGAATCAATGAGTAAGAATGAAGAAGAATTTGAAGACGATGTCACACAACATTCAACGCAAAACAGAGATAATTTCTTTATTGAAGAAATTAGGAAACCCCTAAACAAATTTAAACAACAAATATTACTGTGTAAAAATAGACTCACAATGTGTATATATATATATACTGATATATATATATAGTATATACTCATCATATATATATATATATATATATATATATATATATATATATATATATATATATATATATATATATATATATATATATATATATATATATATATATATATATATATATATATATATATATATATATATATATGAGAGAGAGAGAGAGAGAGAGAGAGAGAGAGAGAGAGAGAGAGAGAGAGAGAGAGAGAGAGAGAGAGAGAGAGAGAGAGAGAGAGAGAGATATATATATATATATATATATATATATATATATATATATATATATATATATATATATATATATATATATATATATATATATATATATATATATATATATATATATATATATATATATATATATATTTCGTAGAGATCTTCTAGTAAGCAATGTATTGCTGCTGATATATATATATAAAGTACTTAGTACTAAAAAACATTGAGAATAAACAAAATATTGAAGCAAAAATATTGGAACTTTTACAAACATTACAGAAGTAAAGAACATAAAATTGGATAATGAACCAAGCTTCACTTCTCCAACTTTTAAGTCTCTAATGGAAGACTTAAAACTCAGTTATATTTCTGTGACTCAAGACATAGTACCACAAACGGTCAGGTTGAAAAAACACATTCAACCCTAATTGAAATTTATTGATGATTAAAGGAAGAGTATAGTTTAACTGACGACTTAGAAACAATTCTAATAGTCGCCCAGAAATATAATAAGACTCTTCATTCCGTTACAAATTCGGAACCAATTGATATATTTTACAATAGAAAACCACATACGGATATTACTGAAAAATTAAAAAGACATCAAGAAGCGATGCTTAATTTTCACAACAAAAATAGAATCAATAAGGAGTATCAAACAGGTCAAATAATATATGAAAAGAGAATATGAGACAGAAACAAACTCCATCCCCACAACAAAAAAAAAGTAGTAAAGGAAGATTTAGGTGACAAAATAGTTATCAACCAAAGAAATATAATTATCCATAAAGACAACGTTAAATAAAATACGTCTCAAATATTCAACACAGAAGACAACTTAGACATTTTACAACATGAAAGAGTTCGACTGGCCCTAACAGATTTACTGGACTTATACATTTTTAAAATATTAAAAAACAATGAAGCAGTTATACTGTATATAAGGGGTTCATGGGAGTGGTGCGAAGTGGATCGGTAGGCAGTGCAATTATGCTGTTTAACTGTCCCATATCGCATACACTTCAAGTCGACTCATAGGTGTTGCCTCTTGTCATAAGACAGTGCCACTTCTTAGACATTTTACAACAATTCGCAATTCGTGGGTCCAAATATGAACCAAAGTAACAAAAATATTAAAATACCACGGGACTGTACCGCGACACAAGCTGCAATGCAGCTTGAAAGGCGGCGGTTGGATGTCGGTCGTACGTAGGGACGTGAACGTACACGTGCGCCGGCTGCTACTGTCGTCAGACCGAGTCAAACAAGACCAGGTACACAGCAGAGTTGGCAGCCAAGCAAAGAAGCTCCGGCAGGAGACAGACCGTCGTGGAGGGCAGCCAACCGGCAATGCCAGCTATCGCCAGCGTCGTCAACTCAAGAGGTATTAGTCCTTGGCTAATTCTGACACCAGATGAACTGACGGATCTGGAAGACGCTATCCTGTGTGAAGGTCGCAAAAGGCTGGTCACACAAGATCAGATCCTGGACGCGCGTGCATTTTCGGCCAGGGATGCTCTTGGTGGACTCTGCGGATGAGCACACCGTAGAGTGGCTGCAGCTGAACGCTCCTTTATTCGGGGGCTGGGTTGACGCATTCCGCCATCGGAAGTCATCCACCTCTTCCTCCCCAGAAGACAAGGGAAAAGGGCGGACATGGCTTCTAGACCTTCTAGAAGCACAGAATGATGGAATAAACACGTACCTCTGGAAGGTGATCTCGCTGAAGCAGGAAGGTAGCGGACAGCTGATGATAGTGGGCATCGATGAGGAGTCGAAGACCGCTATCATTAGTGGAGGCTCCAAAATCCGGTTTAGGTTTGGACTGATTCAAGTCCACATAAAACGGAAGCCTGCGAAAGTAACCGAAACAGAGGGAGTTCGGAACTGGAAGCGGCAATGCCAGCGTCGTCAAGTCCACGAAGGAGGCAGTGCTATCCTAGGACTATTCTCGGATAATTTGACGCAGTACATTTTTGGCCAGGGATGCTCTTGGTGGACTGTGCGGATGAGCACACCGTGGAGTGGCTGCAGCTGCACGCTCCTGTATTGGGGGGCTGGGTTGGCCGCTCCACTGAAGAGCCGTCAGTGGGTGACAGACGATACTGCCATCGGAAGTCATCCACCTCTTCCTCACACCAGCATAGTCAAGGTGAAAATGGCCGGAATGGCTTCTACTGGGGTTTGCGCTGATCCAGGAACCCTGGTGTTATGAAGGCCGAATTAAAGGCCTGTATACCAGGAACACGAAGGTAATCTGGGACACTAGAAACAGTACCCCTAGAGCTTGCATAATTATCAGAAATGATATTAATTACACTGTACTTTCAGAATTTTTAACTCGGGACTGCGTACCATTGCTCACTGAGTTGAAATATAAGGGCAGAAGGAAGCAAGCAGTCATTGCTTCGGCATACTGCGCAGGAGAGAATACATCACCTCCGGAGGAAATAGAACGCCTCGTACATTTCTGCAACAGACGTGGAATACCTATCCTGGTAGGCTGCGACGCAAATGCACACAATGAGGCTTGGGGAAGCACGGACACAAACAACAGGGGTAAGTGTCTCCTAGAATTCGTTGTAAGCAATGGTCTAACATTTACTAACAAAGGATGCACACCAACTTTTGTTACCAAGAATAGGCAGGAGGTATTAGATATAACACTCTGTAGCATGTCCATGGAAAATGATATAAGGAACTGGCATGTGTCACAGGAGCCATCAATGTCTGACCATAGAATAATTAGATTCGAGATAATAGGGGACGGAGCGACCCGAGAAATGAAAAGAAACCACAGGAAAACTGAATGGGGGAAGTATGCATCACAATTAGCGGTTGCCATAGGTAAGCAAGGAGGTAGAATACCTAGACACTCCCTGGAGCTAGAACAGGCAGTAAACGACTTGAATGTAGGAATCATTCAGTCATTTGAAAGCGCATGCCCTATGGCCCAAGATAGGAGTGAACGGGACGCCCCATGGTGGAACGACCGCCTACTAAGACTTAGGGCAAATGTTAGAAGGCTGTATGTACAATGTAGCCAGAAAGACGAACCTAGGGGGGTATTTACCACAGAGCTCACAAGCTATAATAAGGAAATAAGGAAAGTCAATACTGCGTCTGCAGCCCGAATATTTCGGGCAATGGCTAAGACACAGGCTGACGCGAATATCTCACTCCGTCGACCGGATAACTCCTATACGGAAAGTGAGGAACAAAGAATTCAGCTACTCCTGGAAACTCATTTCCCAGGGGGTTCAAGTCGTATACTCCAACGAGATGAGGCGCATGTTAGAACGAATAGGGCGGACATAGTATTAGCCAAGTCTGTGATAAATGAAGAAAAGCTAAGGTGGGCTATCTACCTCTAAAGCCTTCAACCCACAGGGAGTAGATGGAATATTTCCAGCACTACTACAGAACGGGGTAACAGAATTACTCCCAAAACTGCAGAAGGTCATGACCAGTAGCCTGGCACTAGGTCGTATCCCAACCCCTTGGAGAAGGGCCAGGGTTGTCTTTATCACTAAGGTGGGGAAAAAGGATGCAACCCTACCCAAAGCATTCAGACCTATCAGCTTAACATCGTTTTTGCTAAAAACGATGGAGAAAGTGATAGACAAGCACATTCGCGGAACAGTGTTGCATCGGAGATCTTTACAGCGAGACCAAGCATACAGGGCGGGAAAGTCGACTGACACCGCACTGTTGAATCTGACGGGAGCAGTTGGGTCAGATTTCATGTTATACAATGTATTTACTTTATTGTTCTCTATAAGTTTCGAAATAACAGTTATTCTCTTGAGTTATTTGTATTTGCTATGTTTCGAGAGTCTTAAGTCATAAGTTTTGTAAAATGCATTATAGTTCTCATCTACCTATCGTAATAAACGGCCATTGCTTTGTGCAGACAAGTTAAACACGTTCTCGATTGCACCCCCTACCACCTTGATCGTACAGGAGCAATAAAGGCATCCCTGGAAAGCCAGGAGATAACCTTATGTGCCTTTCTGGACATTGAGGGAGCTTTTGACAATACAAGTCACGCGACAATATGTAACGCACTAGTAGATAGGGGAGTAGACCCAATCATAGTGAATTGGATACACTCATTATTGAGGACAAGAACAGCTGAGACTGAAGTGAATGGTACCAGCATTAGGGTACAAACAGTAAAGGGTTGCCCACAGGGGGGAGTACTGTCTCCCCTTCTATGGAGCCTAGTCGTAGACAGCCTTCTATGCATACTAACCGAAAATGGGATAAGTTGCCAAGGGTATGCAGACGATATCGTCATAATAGCAAGTGGGAAGTTTGAAGAGACACTCTGTGAAATAATCAACAGAGGACTCAAAATCACACAAGATTGGTGCGTTGTGGTAGGACTTAACATTAACCCTGCCAAAACGACCATTGTACCGTTCACTAGGAAGCAAAAGCTGACTAGACTAAAAGAGATCAAGCTCGGAGGGGTACCAGAAGAGCTTAGCAATAAGGTTAAATATCTGGGGGTAACGCTAGACAGTAAGCTTCTATGGAAAGCATACATGGAAGAGACCTTAAGGAAATGCACAGGGGCAATACTTGTGTCCAGGAAACTGGCCGGGAAATCTTGGGGTAGTGAAACCAATGCTACTATATGGCATAGTCGTGTGGGAAGAAAGATCCAGCCAGGTGACAGCCACTAGGGTGCTCAACTCCCTACAAAGACTAGCGTGTGTCTGCATCACAGGAGCAATGCGCACGTGCCCAACAGTAGCGTTGGAAGCTATTTTGGATTTGTCACCGCTCCATCTAGAAATTGAACACAGAGTAAAAGAAACACTCCTAAGACTATCAAGTCGGGGAGAATAAGGTTACCTCGGAGATCTGTCAGAAACGTCTCCATACATGGACGAAGGGTGCATCCTTAATGTCCATGTCTAGAGACGAAATGACACAGAGGAAAATATTTGATCAGAATTTTATCATTAAATGATCTAACAAAAAATCGTGGACGTCTGAGAATGCATACGTATTAAAACCACACACTATTAAGTGGTATACGGATGGATCCTTGACAGAAGAGAGTACAGGCCTAGGAGTAGTAGGCCCTAGAACTCACTACTGGGAGTCGCTGGGAAAATACACAAGTATCTTCCAAGCAGAGATGTGCGCCATAATTAGATGTGCACAATTCAACCTAGATAGAGGTTATCACAACTGTGATATCGCTATTCTCTCAGATAGCCAAGCGGCGTTGAAAGCACTTAAATCCAACGTAGTTAATACAAAGCTAGTGCTTGAAGCAAATGGTGTATTGGAAAAACTAGGCGAACACAACAGAGTACCTCTGCTGCGGGTGCCTGGTCATAACAATATTCCGGGTAATGAACAAGCGGACAAGCTCGCTAGAAAAGGAGCGGCAACGCTATTGATAGGACCTGCGCCGTATTGCGGCATCGGGAGACACACTATATCTGAAGTAATCCGCAAGGAGAAGGATAAAGAAAAGAACAACACTGGGCTACAAGTCAAGGACTAAGACAAGCAAAGCTACTTCTAAGGGGATACAACCCGAGCAGATCGAAAACTATGCTCCAACTAGGTAGGAACCAATTAAGAATGCTAACAGGACTACTATCCGGCCACTGTAGACTAAGGAAACATTTGTGTGTTTTGGGGATACATAACTCACCCGAATGCAGATTCTGTGACCATGAAGAGGAGACCCCT
>JAWNNQ010001927.1:0-33426 GCA_035044765.1 Leucophenga montana | reverse complement strand
ATGTCATGGTAATATTAATTACCTGACGCAAATACTCAGTGGTCAAGGATGTTTTCGAAGCTATTTAAACAGGTTCCACCACGAAAACGAAGCTGACTGCACGTGGTGCGGTAATGGGACGGAGGAAAGCGCTGAACATATTATGTTCTACTGTCCAAGATTCTCAACAGCGAGACGGCTGCTTGAACAGGAAGCTGGCTGTCCCCTGAACGTAGGCAACCTCGCTAGGGAAATGGTCAGGAAAAAAGAGACCTGGAATGGAGTAAGCAGCTTCCCAGCAATCGTAATGAAGGAGGTGAGGAGACTGGAACATGAGCGGACTCACTCGTCTAACTTGCCGTCAGCAGTCATATAGCTGATCACCCCTGCCACACAATGCTTCGCGGCGGTACCGCAGGGGCTTGACTATAGGTCCGAATTTTTATTTTTATTTTATTATATTTTATTTATATTTTTCTATTTGAATAAAAAAAGAAAATACGGTTTTGGATGCAAATAGCAAATGAAACTGGATGAGCGGAGCTCAAAACTAACAACACTTATGACTCCGTATGGGCGTTTTAGATGGAATCCTGTGCCATTCGGAGTTAACTGTGCGCCTGAAATGTTTCAAAGAAAAATGGTACATGTTTTTGGAGACAATCCTGGAGTTGTCATCTACTATGATGACATGGCAATTGTTGCAGAAAGTGAAGAAGAACATCATAAAACGTTGAGCCATGTTATTGAGCGAGCTCGGATCAATAACATAAAATTTAACCTCTACACTCATAAAAAAATGCAGGATTTCTGTACTTCAATTGAGCTGTAGCGGTACTGTTAGTATGTTGAGTACGAATTTTCCGAAATTCTCAATTTTATCAGTGTTTAAGCTCGAGTGAGCTTGATTCAAGCCGAAAAGACGCTTACTTCAAGAAGAAACTGGATTGATTTGAGTGCAAAATAGGATGGACTTGAGTACAATACAGAATAATTTCGAGATCGCTTGGATTGATTTAACGGAAAGTAAGATTAATTGAAGAAGCACCGTGATTGAATTGATCCAAAAAACGCGCTCGCTATAATACCAAAAAGTAAATTATAATTTACATTGAGAGAAGAAAAATTAATTTTGTACTGAGAACTCTGATGATATTAAATATTTTTATCTGTCATTCGTTGTTTCTGTGACATAAACGAATTTGATTTCGGTCCGAATTGCGATGAAAGATATTTCTGTGACCCCCAGTATTTGACCATTTCATTGGAATGTAATGGAGTGTTCTTTTTAAATATTATACCGAAAAATTTACACAGTGTTGCCAACATCCAAATGAAATATAAATAAATAAGAATGGAGAAGTCGCGTGGAGCAGTACGAAATACAATACACCCTTGCTTATGTAGATTTTGTGAACTATGAATTTATTAATCACAAAAAGAAATTTGTTTAACATAAGAAAAAAAATATTTTAATTAAAAAAAAAATAGAAAGAAAATTCTATTAATATTATAAACGCGAAAGTTTGTATGGATGTGTGAATGTGGAATGTTTGTTACTCCATCACGCAAAAACTACTGAATGGATTTTAAAACTTATCAATAATATAGCTCATATATCAGAATAACACATAGGCTATAATTTATGAAGATTAAATTAACGCATTTATTTAATTAATTTAAAACAAATACAGCGCAAACATTTTAACCACGTCTGCTGCTCTGAGTAGACGACAAAAAACTGATAGCTACAAAATCGTCTATCGTTCATGTGTTTGCCTTTAGCCAACTTAGAATACCTAGAATATCCGTTCTGATCTGTTATATTAACCTTAATACAATATTCATTCTTAACCCTAATACAATATATGACCCTACATACTAACATTTATGTTTACAATATATACATATGAGAATAGGTCGTTAAGTATTTTTCGACTGAATTTCACAATTTTTGTCACAATCTTTTTAGAGCTTCAATTGGAGAGGACATGTCTGCTTCAGTATTTCATTGATGCTTCCATTTTTGTTAGCAAAGAGCCAATTCCGATGTTCAATGTTGGCAGTAACTTTTTAGTAGTGCTCTATCTTAGTTGCAGTTAAAAACATTCGGTGGAAATAGTAATCCACATCACTTCTTTGCATTTAGTGTTGAAACTAATGATTTTATTACTTCCACCTTTATGTTTGGTTGTTTCATTTTGAAGAATCACAATAACTGGAAACGTAAGTGAGAAAATTGCATATTAAGGTTACCATGTTCAATGCTTTTAATACAGCGGATTTATCTCTCCAATGATCAATTCTCATTGATTTTATGATTTTTGCTTAATATTTCATTCAACGAATGAAATGTATGGAAGCGTTCCACAGTTGCACCATTCCGTAGATATGGCAATAGTTAAAGGTTCACTATATGAACCTAAGATTTAGTAATCCCATTTGGTCATATGCAGGATATTTTATTTGAATTTATAAAAAAAATAATAATTATTTAAAAGTAAAAACAAAAAATGTTCATACAAAGCAAAAAAAAACTGGGGCAGGTTTACAAGGGTCTACCCCGCAATATGGTCCACCTAGGCCTATACGGGTTATTTTGTACGAAGTGGCATAAGATACGCGAAAATTGATATTTTTAGCTTAATCAAGAACAAAAAAATGACGTACAAAAATTTAAAAATGAATGGTAAGTTTTAATGAGCTGGCGCATTATCGTAATTAATGCCCTTAAACCAAGTTTCTCTGCAATCATTTTTTGGGTTAATCGTTAATCGACCTTCTCGAAACTTGGTCTCTACCGAAAAATGTCCAGTTTAAAATATTCGAAACCATTTGGAAAATTTTTTTAAAATATAGTGTATTTGTTTCATATGAAGTTAGGCATTTATTGTGTGTATGTGTGTGTGTGTGTGTGCAAATTTTTACTGGCTTGAGTTGGTGCCGAAAGCTGTAAAAAATAGCATAACGAATTTTTGTATTGGTGGTGGCATTTCTTCCGACCTTGCATTACTAATTCTACGTTTTATCGACTCCATGCCGTCGATCTTACTAAAGTAAAAAAATGAAATGTAGTTAGAAAACTGTGAAGAGTCGATCATTTTTGGATTTTTTAAAAACAAATAGAATACCAGCAACTAACCGGACTTTTGTTTGTCTTTAGATTTCGTTTCAAATTTTTCTAAATCAGCCAGGCATGATTTCGGCAAGCATTCGTTTCGCATCTATGTAAGCACATGACTATTGATCGACTTGCTGCCATACAAACATACTTATACTCTCATTTCCGAGTTACAGTATGGAAATCTTTTTGTTAATTAAGCTAGAAAATTAAATTTGTTGTGTATGGTTTTTTTCATTAATTCCGAAAGTTATGCACCATATGTTCAGATCGGACAGCTATAGAATATAACCCTCATACAGATATATGGTTTAAATAGTGACCTTGGAGCACGGTACAGGGTATCACGTATTCGTGTAATCACGACTACATCGTTCATTTTTGCTTGTTACGATTAAAGTATTAAATTTAATGTGGATAGATGTATTGGTACTACCAATGAAGATTCACTGTTTAGTCTAAGAAATCTATTGTTTCTTTTAACTGGGTACAGGGCATAGCAGAGTTGAATATGTTTGACTGTTGCGCTCTTTCTTGTTTAAGTTATGATATCGAAAACGCTTATCGCACTAAAATACAAAACTGTAATCAGTTTCATCAAAATTAGAGTAAGTCGTACTTGTCGTTCTAACGAACACTTAAAACTAAACTTACTATTCTACTCATTCCACACATTTAAGAAGAGTATAACAAATATTTTGCAATTGCAGAAAGATTATTCACACTCGTATTTCAATTATTACACACATACATAGGTACATACATATATGAGTCTATGGTATAGACATATGAGTAAGTATATACATATCTGCTCATTACAGTCCATAGTGCATTGCTTATAAATAGTTCTTGAATTTCAATTGCTATGAATTTCATATTTGTTTATGCATATCTTAGCATTTTATGCACATTTAATTTTATGTACGAGTAAGTAATTTTGTAATTTTAGCATTTTCTCGAAATAAAATTTAACTTATACGAGTGATGAGAAGTAAACTACCCTATAACAATTTATATACCCTGCCCTGGACGGTAAAGGGTCTACTAAGTTTGTTAAAATGCATGCAAAAGCAGGCGTCGTGGACATCATATTTATTCTTGATCTGCATAAAAAATAGAATCGATATATCTATATCCGTCATCTTATGTATGAACAACAAGATATCGGAAACTATATGACGTAGAGACTACTGATTAAAATTCTTTTATTGGCCTTATATTTACAATGGCAGGTGAAGTTTGGATGTCACGCCTACCACGCCATTAATACGGCTATTTGTCCCCTGTATGCATGCTTTACAATATACGCGCCATCTTTGTAGCACATTGTAGAACTAATAAACGCGCAGACTCATGTCACTTTTGGCCGTTAGATGGCGCAACCAGTGTCTAAAAATAGCCGGATAAAAATTTTGTATTTTGTTTTCTTTTTAATTTTTTAATTTATTGTTTTTTTTTTTAAATGTTTTAAAGAAAAAACAATTTTCTTTAGTTTTATTACAAAAATGTGATTTAAAATTTCAAAGTCTGCATAGGTCTACATTAGTAAGGGTGCTGGGTATTTCGTAGTCGTGACAGACGACTGCTCCGTTCTTACTTGTTGTTATAATATTTTAAAGACTGAAAAAGATGCAAAATCTGCATGAGAACGATGACAGCGAATCACACGAAATTTTTAACACACGATTACAACATTCTTACTTATTATACCATTTCACACATCAGTTTGTCAGAATGTTTGTAACTCATTAAGTATATATATTCTTGATCAGTTCAACAAGACCAGTTAATCTGGACTGGACCGTCTGTGTATTTGTCCGTCTGTAAGACTGTCTGTGTATCGTGTCGCATGTCTTTTGTACCAGTTTTTGAGATATTTTGCTAATTTCCTTTATTGAGGTATATTTTGATCCTAAGCAGGTAGATTATCTATACCAATGTGCCACGCACCCTTTTAGGTGTACCTCCCAAGCAAACCCACCGCCCACTTTTAGGTTTTTGTATGAAAAACTTATTTATTACAGTGGATACCAACTTAGAATTTGATATTGTTCCTTTTTAAAAACGAATGTTTAACATATATATCAATATGAGCGCCCATCCACTTTGAGAGATAATCGCTATACAATCCAAAATTTTAAGTAAAAAAAGCTATTTATTACTGTGGATATCAACTTGAAATTCGATTTGGTGGCTTTACTAGATATGTATATAAAGGAAAAAGAAGTTTCAATGGACAAATTTTTTGATTTTGTTTCTTTGTATTTTATAATACGCAATAGGCAGCATTGCAGTGTAGACGCATGGGATTAAATTTATTAACAGCAATAACATCATTCTTCCGCCATTGCCACTTACTTCTATGTGGTCAGACCGTCAGGCTATCACGACGACCGGTACTCTTAGTATGCTGACCGCGCGAGGCTGTTTCCCGCCAAGGATGATACCGATATACGTTGTTTTATCCTCTTGTTTAAGGACAGAGCCATTCAGCTGGGGGATGTCCTCGTCTCAAAGTGAAGCATATGTTGACTGATTTTGCCGGAGTGAGCTTAACGTTCCAAGGTCTGGCCTACTCAATAAGAGAGGTACTCCTAAGCTGAATCTGCGGACAATTGAGTTGAGGCTGAGGTACTCCAGCCTGACCTGGGTTAACCGATGACAACTCTGTCCTGACTTTAACCTTGAACGATTAATTCTCCAAGAATGGTCGAATTAAGGAAAAGTAGGACGTAGGCAGCACATTTTTAACCTTTGCGAGAAGACAGGGGTGCCATACACGATCGAAACATAGCGTTGCAAAGGCCTACAGAGGGTGATTTTCAACTCTGTGTTGTTGTTCAACCGTACTGCAACCAGCGCGGAATCAAAACTGGAAGCCAGGGCTGAGATTACGGGACTCGGCGATATTCACAATTCTGGCGGCAATCAGTCTTTCCCACACATTTTATAGCTAAAGCAGGAGACTGATCGGCCGGTAGGAATCAGGAACTTATTCCGGCTTGCCAGGCTTGTGAATTAATGTCACGATCGCTTGCTTCCGCCTATCTGGAAAGTGTTGCTCCAACTCTGAAATTAAAAATTAATGTGAGGAAGTGGATCTATCTGAAAAGGCGATGAAAGAATAACCCAGTTTTCACATTTTTTAGGGAAATTTGGATGCGTACAATACGAAAAATATACTAAATTTTATATATTTGTGCCATTCAAGTAGAAAACGATGTATTTGTATTTCTCGATTTATACTTTTACTTAAGCCAGCGACCAAACTGAACATCTAACCCGTTCGTGATGAATGATATGTCGCTAGAAAAGTGATTAAATTGACAGAGTTTTTTATGCATTTGAAATGTGTGTGAAGAAGTGAACTTCAGCTTGAACTTTTACGTGTTTTGTGGGTCCAATCTTCGTGGTATTTAGCATTTTAGCTTTAATTTTACTTGTGGTAAACATCATATGTTACAATCGACATGCGCATTCTATTGAATTTATGGGGAACTTCATACAACCATTTTCTATCGAAACGTAAAAATTAGGCTCATTTCCTTTAAGCGATTTCAGAGTAAATTAAAATACTCGTACTTGATTTTATACCCTATATCCATAGGGTAAAATGATACAGGATAACAGGCAGAGCCTATAATCTATACTATTATTATAAAGAGGTAAAATAGGTTTGTGGCGTTGTAGGAGGTAATCTCTAGATCTACTGAACCGATTTTGAAAATTCTTTTACCAATAGATAGCCTCGTTATTTGTGAATAACATAGGCTATAATATATGACGATAACAAAAATAGCGATAATTAAAACATGATGTAAAGCTGAAAGCCACATATTGTAGAGCGTTCATGTATTTGTCTCATATGGTAATGTGTGCGTGATAAGAGAGAAAGAAATAAAGTATACGTATAAAGTAGGTAGATATTAGTATAAGCGAGATGGCGATAATTAAAACATGATATAAAGCTGAAAGCCACAATTGTATAGCTTTTAAGTGTTTGGCTCATATGGTAATGTGTGTGATAAAAGAGAAAGAAATAAAGTGTACGTATAAAGTATACAATCTGTGGCAGAAATTAGTATGAGCGAGATGGCGATAATTAAAACATGATGTAAAGCTGAAAGCCACAGTTTGTATAGCGTTCATGTGTTTGGCTCATATAGTATTGTGTGCGTGATAAAAGAGAAAGAAATAAAGTGTACATATAAAGTAGGCAGAGATTAGTATAAGCGAGATGGCGGTAATTAAAACATGATGTATAGCTGAAAGCCACAGATTGTATGGTTTTCATGTGTTTGAAATAAAGTAAGAGATAATTTAAATTATCAAATACGTGAGACAATTTTATTAATGCTCGCGCGCGGCCAGCGCGACGACGTGCGATGGCGTCGCATCAATTTAAGATTAAATTTATTAACAGCAATAACATCATTCTTCCGCCATTGCCACTTACTTCTATGTGGTCAGACCGTCAGGCTATCACGACGACCGGTACTCTTAGTATGCTGACCGCGCGAGGCTGTTTCCCGCCAAGGATGATACCGATATACGTTGTTTTATCCTCTTGTTTAAGGACAGAGCCATTCAGCTGGGGGATGTCCTCGTCTCAAAGTGAAGCATATGTTGACTGATTTTGCCGGAGTGAGCTTAACGTTCCAAGGTCTGGCCTACTCAATAAGAGAGGTACTCCTAAGCTGAATCTGCGGACAATTGAGTTGAGGCTGAGGTACTCCAGCCTGACCTGGGTTAACCGATGACAACTCTGTCCTGACTTTAACCTTGAACGAATGGTCGAATTAAGGAAAAGTAGGACGTAGGCAGCACATTTTTAACCTTTGCGAGAAGACAGGGGTGCCATACACGATCGAAACATAGCGTTGCAAAGGCCTACAGAGGGTGATTTTC
This sequence comes from Leucophenga montana, assembly GCA_035044765.1. Taxonomy (NCBI): domain Eukaryota; kingdom Metazoa; phylum Arthropoda; class Insecta; order Diptera; family Drosophilidae; genus Leucophenga; species Leucophenga montana. The sequence goes on along the minus strand of JAWNNQ010001927.1, from coordinate 25,418 downwards.
AACTCTGTGTTGTTGTTCAACCGTACTGCAACCAGCGCGGAATCAAAACTGGAAGCCAGGGCTGAGATTACGGGACTCGGCGATATTCACAATTCTGGCGGCAATCAGTCTTTCCCACACATTTTATAGCTAAAGCAGGAGACTGATCGGCCGGTAGGAATCAGGAACTTATTCCGGCTTGCCAGGCTTGTGAATTAATGTCACGATCGCTTGCTTCCGCCTATCTGGAAAGTGTTGCTCCAACTCTGAAATTAAAAATTAATGTGAGGAAGTGGATCTATCTGAAAAGGCGATGAAAGAATAACCCAGTTTTCACATTTTTTAGGGAAATTTGGATGCGTACAATACGAAAAATATACTAAATTTTATATATTTGTGCCATTCAAGTAGAAAACGATGTATTTGTATTTCTCGATTTATACTTTTACTTAAGCCAGCGACCAAACTGAACATCTAACCCTTTCGTGATGAATGATATGTCGCTAGAAAAGTGATTAAATTGACAGAGTTTTTTATGCATTTGAAATGTGTGTGAAGAAGTGAACTTCAGCTTGAACTTTTACGTGTTTTGTGGGTCCAATCTTCGTGGTATTTAGCATTTTAGCTTTAATTTTACTTGTGGTAAACATCATATGTTACAATCGACATGCGCATTCTATTGAATTTATGGGGAACTTCATACAACCATTTTCTATCGAAACGTAAAAATTAGGCTCACTTCCTTTAAGCGATTTCAGAGTAAATTAAAATACTCGTACTTGATTTTATACCCTATATCCATAGGGTAAAATGATACAGGATAACAGGCAGAGCCTATAATCTATACTATTATTATAAAGAGGTAAAATAGGTTTGTGGCGTTGTAGGAGGTAATCTCTAGATCTACTGAACCGATTTTGAAAATTCTTTTACCAATAGATAGCCTCGTTATTTGTGAATAACATAGGCTATAATATATGACGATAACAAAAATAGCGATAATTAAAACATGATGTAAAGCTGAAAGCCACATATTGTAGAGCGTTCATGTATTTGTCTCATATGGTAATGTGTGCGTGATAAGAGAGAAAGAAATAAAGTATACGTATAAAGTAGGTAGATATTAGTATAAGCGAGATGGCGATAATTAAAACATGATATAAAGCTGAAAGCCACAATTGTATAGCTTTTAAGTGTTTGGCTCATATGGTAATGTGTGTGATAAAAGAGAAAGAAATAAAGTGTACGTATAAAGTATACAATCTGTGGCAGAAATTAGTATGAGCGAGATGGCGATAATTAAAACATGATGTAAAGCTGAAAGCCACAGTTTGTATAGCGTTCATGTGTTTGGCTCATATAGTATTGTGTGCGTGATAAAAGAGAAAGAAATAAAGTGTACATATAAAGTAGGCAGAGATTAGTATAAGCGAGATGGCGGTAATTAAAACATGATGTATAGCTGAAAGCCACAGATTGTATGGTTTTCATGTGTTTGAAATAAAGTAAGAGATAATTTAAATTATCAAATACGTGAGACAATTTTATTAATGCTCGCGCGCGGCCAGCGCGACGACGTGCGATGGCGTCGCATCGGTCGGTTCCTTACGCAGTGGACGTTGACGAAATTGAAATTTTCGAAACGTAATACGCACACTTTCGACATTGTTTTAATAAAAAGTTCTTATCAGAACTACTTTTTTTCTTTAAAGTTTTCATAATAAGTTCTTCTCAGAACTTCTTTCTATTTTAATGTTTCTTTAAAAAGTTATTATTAGAACTACTTTCTGTCTTATTTTTTCCATAAAAAGTTCTATTTATTTTGCTTCATTTAATTATTTATTTTATTTCTTTTCCGAACTACTTTCGGTTTTATTTTTTTTTTTCTATAAAACGTTCTTATATTTAAAAACTACTTCCTACATAACTATTTCCATCAAAATTTTTAATTAGAACTACTGTTTGATTGTTCCAAATAATCGGATTATTCTGAATAGATAGGTAAAATTACCAAACACGCAGTTGTAGTTGCTACCTAAGTAAGAAAGCCCTAGAATTGAACTAGACCGGCTGATGCCAGATAAACTATTTTTATGGTTTCCTGACATCTGGCGCATGCAGGTAGTTTTTATTTTTATTACAAGTGTCATTCTAAGAATCGCTCGCTGTTGCAATATATCATGTAGCAAATGTTTGAAGTTATATCAATGTGATGGCAAAAATAAATAAAAGGAACGACACTTAAGGAAGTGTATCAGTTTGCAAACGAAAACCGGCATGTTTTATTCAGTGGACGTTGACGAAATTTAAATTTCCCAAATTTCCCAGTGTGCGTATTACGTTTGGGAAATTTAAATTTCGTCAACGTCCACTGAATAAAACACGTCGGCTTATGAAAACCAATATGGGCATGTTGGCTCATCTCGGATTGAAAATCCTGAACTACAATATATTTTGGTACCAAATAATATTATTACATCTCATATAGTATACAGAGAAGTTTTGAACAATTAAAATAAACATAATTTATTCAATCATTTTAAACCCGGTAATATAGCCAAACTGGAAGAAGTTGGGGAATGAGTGGTTGGGTAAGGAGGCATGGGGAAGGTGGAACAGGGGGAATGATTGGCATGGGAAGTAGTGGAACTGGGAAAGGGCGGCAGGTGGAACTGCAGAAACGCTCCGGGTATCAGCTAGTAATATAATAAATTAGAAAGTTTGTATGGATGTGTGTAGATTTGTTACTCTTGCACGCAAAAACTAATGAATGGATTTTAATGAAAATTTTCAATAATATAGCTCATACATAAGAATAATAATTAGGCTATAATTTATGAACCCATTGGTTAATTGGAAGCTTTTTTTGTGGTAATTTACACTTACAACAAGATATTTAATTTTTATTTAAATTTTTATTAAATTATTTAAATTTAAATAGGTAGACGTCTCTTTGGATTTATCCGGGGTGCCATCCCATAGGCAACTTGAACGCGCCAAGATTATGCAACGGTACACGGTTACGAGTCACCGAACTAGGAAGGAATATTGTGAAAGCCACAATCTTAACTGGCGAAGCCAAGGGAGACAATGTACTTATACCAAGCATCCCAATCATACCTAATAACTTACCATTTAATTTAAGGCGCCTGCAGTTCCCAGTAAAAGTTGTATTTTCAATGACTATAAACAAATCACAGGGTCAAACCTTAAAGGTAGCAGGAATACATTTGGGCACGCCATGTTTTTCCCACTGTCAGCTCTACGTAGATTGCTCACGCGTTTCTACATCTCAAAATTTCCATGTTTGCGCTTGGTATAAGCACATTGTCTCCCTTGGCTTCGCCAGTTATGATTGTGGCCTTCACAGACATTGGTTAATTGGAAGCTTTTTTTGTGGTTATATACACTTACAACAAGATATTTAATTTTTATTTAAATTTTTATTAAATTATTTAAATTTAAATAGGTAGATTGCTCACGCGTTTCTACATCGCAAAATTTCCATGTTTGCGCAGAGAAAAAACAAACATTTAACGTAGTTTATAGAAGTGTATTGCAGTAACTACCTATTTAAATATATACAACCTTTGAATAAATATTATGAATCATCATCAAAAATCAATTAACATACATTAAACTTAGAACAAGGGCCTCCAGTGGATTCGAGAATTAACAATTCGATCCACTGGAAAATGATCATTTCTGGAACCAGCGACGCGGGCCGGGTCTGCTAGTGTATATATATTCTTGACCGTTCATCCGCCCGACTGTCAGCTTGAACAAATTCATCACGGATACTAAGACATAGAAACTTACAGTTTCGATATTTAGACTCTTTAGATAACTAGTATTAAATGAATATGGCAACAGCACTTTAAAGGGTAGCCCCAATAGTATTATATACCCATTTTTATGTTTTTGTATGAAATGTTTTTTTGGTTTTTATGTTAATTATACTATAAACGCAAAATTTGGTGTATATTACGTCCGTTCTTACAAAATATTCCATATAGACTCAGTTCGGACCACTTCAAAGGGTAGCCCCTTGGAAACCTGACCATTTTTTGAATTTTGGTATGAACATTCTTTGATTTTATTTTTAATTTGCTTTTAATATTGACAATCGTCAGATTGCAAATCTATATACTGAGTATCTCAAAAGAAAGTTCACATTTGATTTGCTGATTGCGTGAACGCAACTATTCCGAGGGGCGCGGGGGTATGGCAATCGGTAACCTAGAATTTGGGAATTTAGTCGCTATGGAGCGTTTCTCGGGAGCGGACCGTACGTTGTGCGCACGTGAGTTTTACAAAAACGGTAATTCAGCGACTGTAGCGCGTAGAAAATACTGCAGTATTCGACATGTTCGTCATTTAAATGATGCGCCAATCCCTCGACTCATTGGAAAATGGGTCGAGAAGTTTGTAGAGAACGGTTCAACGCTGGAAAAATTCAGTTGGTGCAAGAATTAATTTCCTGCCGAGCCGTCATAGGAAATTTTAGTGCTCGATTAAATGAATGCCGTGAAAGCAACGGTTTACATTTGGACAATATCATTTTTAAGAAATAAATTCCCAAAGTGTGTATTTTAATATGTAATAAACATTTTTTCAATAAACTACTTACTTTTTTTTATCGATTTTTTAAATGTGAACTTTCTTTTGAGACACCTTGTATATAAAACACAAAAAATGTTCATATATTCGTAATAGATTTTGAAAGCATCCAACTGAAGTGCTCCAAACCGGTTTCATTTCAAAAGCAAAAATTTGAAGATGGGTTTAGTCCACTAAAACAATGCATTAGACACATTCGGTCCATTCATTAAGTCGATTTTCGACTTTTTCCCTAAAAAAATTTTCAACCGCACCAAAGGGTGTCGTTACTCGCAAATAAATTACAAACATTAGTGTGAAGTTGGCGCATAATACAGACTGTCAACACACTTTCTCATCAGAAAGTTTTATCATTTGTGGTTATATTAAAAATATTCATTTCGTGAAATTTAATTGTGATCGTAGTAGCACACGGCGAGTATCCGCTAGTTAAGAATAAAAAGAATATTAAATAATTTTTAATTATCGTCAATTCTAACAACTCAAATAAAATATCCTGCATATTTATAGATGGGACCACTTAATCTATGGTACATATAAGGAACCATAAACAAAATACAGGTATCTCGAAGTCGACTACACTTGAGTGTAGCGTTCTGGCTTGTTTTTTTTTTTAGCTTTCAAAATGTGTTTGAATAGAGTGACTCAACAAGTACACTTAATTTTGAATAAATTAAATCTACATGTAGATTCACAAAATTATTTTTTTTAAAAATTAATTAATCAAAAATTTTTAATTCAATACTTGAACAATTCTCTAATTCACATACATATTAAGATTCACCATATTTAGATTCACCGGCTACACATATTAAGATTCACCAGTCGCTATAGTCTCTTGTGCGCCGGCTCCAGATGTTGGCAATACCAAGCTTGCTGGGGTCATACCGGGGACCTGGTCATTCACACGTAAGCTCGGTCGTCCCCTCTGTCCCTGTCCCCAAATTAAGTTTATGTTTTTGCCGTATCATTACGGCATCCCGTACGAACGGGATTATCAGGGTCTATAATGGTTGCAGCTTTCCGACATATAGCTTTCCTTGAGTATTGGGACGTGCTTAGTATATTGTGTACCTTGACTACTTGTTTATGCGTCTTCAGCAACATGATAAATTCCATTGCGTGTGTTGTGTGTACTGCACCAAGTAGCCTTGTGGATGTTAAGGTGTGGAAATCTGCTGCTACTAATCAATATTCCGACCTGCGATGAAGTCGATTAGCCTCTCTCCATTGCTAGAGGTAGCGTCGTGATGGCAACATTTTCCGACGGCAACAATTTTCTTCCCAATTTTGGCGTTGAAATCGCTAAAAGCGATTTAGTCATCGTGATTGGTACAGTGTTCGTAGAGAAATTCCAAACGCTCGTAAACTAATATTCTCTTTCGTCGAGGCGTATGCACAAGTTAAGCTAATGGTAAAATACTTAGTCTTGATACGTATCGCAGCCAGGCCCTCTTAAACATCTACTACACATACTTCCTCGTACGGCAACTGTAATAGGTGTTATATTTTAGCAATCCTGTCCTATTCATCGCCTTTCCTGTATTGCAGTGATACCAATATTGTATTTGTTGAGGATATCAACCATTTGGTTTTGCCTTCCCTCTATATACTCTGAACTTTCCAGATGCATAATCGTAAATCATGGTCCTTAAATCCAATAAGTCTATACCGCCCATATGCAATTATTTCGGTTCATTACACCATGATTTATAAGAACAGTCACCAGTTCATTTTGTTATCAAAAAGGTTTTAGCGTAAGAAATTGTTAAATTTTTCAGTTTCGGTTGCATCAAACAGTTCCTAAAAAATTACAAATCGAATTATAAATTAAAACAAAAAAAAAATTTTTTTGTTAAATGCAGCAAGTAATCATTCTTAGTAAACACATAATAGAAAAAGTAATTTAAATAAATACAATGGCAGTAAGGCACCAAGAAAATGGGATTTTCATTTTATAAACATTTTACAAGAATGTCTTCCGAAATTGGGAATCATTTCCTTATCAAACAGACTTAACTGCAAAATTGCATACGTCAAATAATGTTTTTACTGAAAGTTATTAGTTAAATGAATTTTTAAATGATTTTTTTATATCAACTGAAGAATAAAAAGCCAATAAATCAACATATTTCGTATGAAAATAAATCACGTGTCCTAAACCAAAATATAACTCGAGCTCTGTTAGCTTCTCCAGAACTGCATGAATACGTTCGGCTTCAACATACACAGGTATTTTTCCATAGGAGGCAACTATACTTTTTCTTCACTTTGAAGCATCGCATTATTTCATTGTCTTGAGTTTTTTATGAGGTTGCTATTTGATTTCACCATTTTTATGTTCATGATTTGATTCAACTTTCAGATCCATTTGTCCTGCAATATCCAAGGCAAGTGGTGCATATTTAATGATAAAACAAATATAATTGTCACAGCTCCTTCATCTTCATCAAGACCGCCAATGACTCTTCTACTTTTAAATACTTTTTAAGTGGCCTTTTGCGCAACTAACACAATATATTTCAAATGTTACATGTACTTATAGTAAAAATGCAGCTCACTTTTATTTAACCAAAAGCTTTAACCAAAAAATAAAAAATCAAGAAAAATCGGTAGCTTCGTTTGAACCCAAGTTTTAATATCATTCCCACGAAATTTCAAACCATCTTGTAACACGTAAACATTGGTGGCGGGTTTGAAGAGAGACTACCCCAAAAAGTAGGCGTGACACGTCCATTAGTAAATGTATGTGAAGCGACCACCATATCGAATTTCCAGCTGATACTGGCTTAAATAAAAAATTTGTTCATACAAGAGCACGAAAGTGGTCACGTGGTTTATATGGGGGCTACCCCAAAGTGGGGGCGTGGCATATAAATATGCTCCATAAGATTGGAACTTAAGTGCTGACATTGAGTTAATTGCCTACAAAAATGAAAAAAAAAATACGCAGCAATTATCAGACGGACATGGCTAGATCAACTCGTCTTGACGAGTTGATAACGATACATGACACCCTGACAGCTTAAATAAATTTTATTTATGTGAAAAACGGATTCAAGACAAAATGGTAACTAAAAAAACAAAAACAGAATCAACCCCCAGAAAAAAATCTGATAAAAGTCGCATGTGCTCAATTTGGTTTGTCATTTTTGAATCATTAAATTTACTCCAGAACGACGCATTTTGGAACCAATGTCAATAAACAAAATTACAGCATTTGGAGTGAAAAAATGCACGAGAGATTTTCGAGGAACCATTATATTCACAAAAAATTACTGTTTGATGCGGTTTATGGGCTGGTGGCAGCATTTAGTGCTTATTTCCTGACCCAATTGAATAGAATGTTTTTAAGAGATGTTTTCAACAGGACGTCGCCACGTGCCATACAGCGCGTCAAACATTAACTTACTGAAGGAAACATTTGACGAACTCGCCAGTGAATTGGCCACTGAGATCGTGAGACTTAAGGCTTTGGCATATTTATTCTGGGGTTACAATCAGGGATTGGTTAATGCAACAAACCTGCAACTTTGGTAATACATAAAAACAACATTGTGTGAAGTATTGCCGAGATACGATCCCCACTGCTCGAAAAAGTAGTTTAAAATTCGACTTCCAGAATGCGTCAAATCCAAGAAATCATATTTAAACACTAATGGCTCAAAATTATCGTTTTGATGAAGTCAATTTTCAGTTTGAAACTAAGCAATATCAGTATTTTAATTTAATTCAAAGTTCTACACTTCTAAGAAAAACATCATTTATATTAAATTTCACAGAGTCTGAATGTATTTGTATGTATGCCTGTTACTTTAAATAGTTTATGAAATTTATTAAGTACAGATTATTCAGATATCTGTATATAAAATAAAAAACACATATATTTAAAAAAAATTTTAATTTTAAATTTAGGGAAAAAGGAACAAATAAAAATATTTTTTTTGTACTTTCCCGAATAGTTATATTTGTTTTTAATATGCTCTTAGTTTATCTGTCAATGTGTCACTGTATGTAGTCTACGATGTCTTCTTTAATGCGTTACAAACTTTCAGACAAACTGATACTATCATTTCACACTATGCGTAAATGGTATAAAAATGAAATGTCGTTAGACAATTGTGAAACGTCTACTATATTCAAATTTTTGAAAAACAAATAAAATACCAGTAACCGGTCTTTGTTAGAATTTGTTAAAATTTTTCTAATATTATTTATATGGAGGTTTATTGAATTTTCTACAGTCTTTTCTAAGTTAAATCAAGCTCCTTAGATCAACAGTGTGGTTAATGGTTAAAGTGTCCAGTTTGTCTTTCTTATGTATATCTTTTCCTCAGGTTTGGGGAACATTTCATATACGCGGTATTGTATCACGTAAACCGGTGGTGGGAGAATGAACAACTACGACATTTTTCATATTAGTACAGTGTATAACAAGTGCGTGAGTAAATGAAAAACCTATTCAACGCTTTAGGGGATGGGGTCGTTTGCAAAAGTGGAAAGTTCTTTGACCGTTTCTCTTGGGATCGGTCAAATTACGATTCTGTTGCAAACGGCTCAAGCAGCCCACAAACGTCCGTTAGGACACGTATCCCCTGGGTAAGCCACGGAATCTCCGTCGTGGTTATCAAACTGTGAGAAGACAGCCACACTTCTTAATTAGGGGTTGGTGCACTGGGTATGGTTCCCGCCACCGCAAAAAAAAAAAACGTACCAGGGAAGACACAAAGGAAACCTCGGATACAATCCCTCATTGATGACAATCCCCGCAAACGATTTAAGGACCATGATTTACGGATGTGCACCTAGAATGTCCTGTCCCTCCACAGGGATGGAGCAGATAGTCAGCTGGTTGATGCCCTCGACAAATTCAAGGCTGACATCACCGCAATGCAGGAAATGCGATGGATAGGACAAGGCATATTGTGAAATATATTATAGTTGCCATGCGTGGAAGCACGAATTTAGATACGGTTTCGTTGTTAGTAGGAACTACGAGGCCTCATCACCAGATTCATACATGTGGACGAGCGAACGGCCGCGTTACGTATCAAGGCTAAGTACTTCAACATTTGCCTGATTTGTGCACACGCCCCGACCGAAGTCGCAGATGATGTGGCCAAAGATGAAATTTACGAGCGTCTCGAACGTCTCTACGATCGCTGCCCCAATCACGATGTAAAAATCGTGCTTTGCGATTTTAACGCTAAAATTGTGAAGGAAGGCATCTTTGGCCCAACAGTCGGAATATTTAGCCTTCACGACGCTACCTCCAGCAATGGAGAGAGGCTAATCGATTTCGATAGCACCAGATTTCCACGCCGAAACATACACAAGTTTACTTGGCGCAGTCCCGATCAAAAGACACGCAACCAAATTGATCATGTTATGATCGACGGAAGGCACGCATCGAACGTGTTGGATGTGCGAACGGTACGATGTGCCGACATCGACTCGAACCGCCACCTGGTGACAGCCAAGGTAAGAACCAGGCTCAGCATGGTGCATGCCGCACGTCCCAACACTCAATGAATGCTAGACGTCGATAAGCTGCAATCGCAAAAGACCGCCTAAGTCTTTTCAGCCAGACTCTCACAACTGTTCCGGGAGTCCACTCCGGCTTCTGAGGATATAAGTGAGCAGTGGAGCCATATCTCCCACTCCATGGATACGGCTGCCAAGGAGGTCACCGTGAGAAACGGAGAGAGTAGAAACTCCTTTTCGGACGCAAAAAAGGGAACATGAAAGGCGTGAGCTTGAGGATATTGAGGTGTTATGTCATAGAAATGAATCTCGAAAGTTTTAACAAAAGGTCAAGCGCCTGAGAGAAGGTTTAAAGCCCGGAGTTTCTTTCTGCAAGGATAATAATGGAAGTCTGTTTACAGATTCACAGGAATCATTGAAACTATGGAGAAGTCACTTCTCTAACCTTTTTGGGGGCGCTGAATAGAACAATACCTCCGTTAGAGAAGCATACCTAGAACCACCAATTGATGATGGCTTTCTTGTAGAGCCACCGGGTTATAATGAGGTCTGGTTATAATGAGGCTGTTCAAGACGTGGTGAATATTGTCCGATGAGTGCATGCCCAACGTTTGGAATCTCAGTGTTTTTTGTACTATCTTCAAGAAAGGAGATCCCGCTGTCTGCGTCAACTACCAGGGAATAAGTCTCCTTTCAATAGGAGCCGTACACGAATACACTGATAGGCCAGTATCAGTGTAGGTCGACCAGTGACCCAATTTTCTCTTTACGCCAAATCTTAGAAAAGACCCATGAGTACAACAAAGATACACACCACCTATTTGTCGATTATAAGGCCGCTTTCGACAATACAATAAGAACGAAGTTCTTCAACGCCCTATCTGAACTTGGTATCCCAGCAAAGATCGTTCATCTTTGCATGATGACGCTATCACACACCCAAAGGGTCGTCAAAGTAGGAAATAACCTCTCCGAACCCTTTGATGCCAGGAGAGGCTTCAGTCAGGGTTATGGTTTGTCGTGGTACTTTTTCAGTCTCTTGATGGAGTACATCCACGCCACTGCAAATACGTAGAACGGTCGGGCACGATCTTCCATAAAGAAGTGATGCTACTCGCATATGCTGATGATATTGACAGCACCGGCATCAACGAGCGGCGAGTTAGCAGGACGTTCTCGGAGATGGCGAAATAGTCACGTCTAAAGGGCCTAGCGGTGAACGAGGACAAGACGAAGTACTTGGTGTCCACTCTCAGACCATTAGCGTGTCTTGGACAGTCTGTGAGTATGGAGAATTTCAACTTCAATGTTGTAGAAAACTTCGTCTATCTGGGAACAGATAGACGAAGTACTAGCGATAGATACATATACGCCCATTTGTATATGTATATGAAGGTGCTGTCCACTAAATCGCATTTCTACCTAATATTGATTTTAACCAAGAAGTTTTTCTTACAAAAACACAAAAGTGAGCAGTGGGTTTGCATGGGGGCTACACCAAGGACTGGGCGGGTCCCACACTTTAAAGTATATGTGAAGCGTCTCTCCACTAGAAGCTACCATATCATTTATTACGTTAATATTGACTACAATAAAAAAGTTTTTCATACAAAAAGTCAAAAATTTGTTGGGAGCTACCCCAAAAAGTGTGCATGGCGTCTTGATACTCTATTAAACTGCAATAAAAAGAAGTGTATGTGTAAATTTTCAACTGGATAGCATAAAAATTAGTACCCAAAAAATGCGCAACAACATACAGAAGGACAGACGAACAGACAGAGGACAAGGCTAGATCGACTCGTCTCGTCGAGCTGATCAAGAATATATATATTTTATGGGGTCTACGATGCCTCCTTTAATGCGTTACAAACTTCGAGAAAAACTGATAATACTATTGAAACTCTGTGTGAATTGTATAATAAAGAAGTCATTCCATGAGATTTTTTCAGTATTGGGTTTACAGTGTGTTTTTTTTCGACTGCTTTCAGTAGAGTTGACAAAAATGTTAATGGTGTTTGCATTGGAGACAGAATATTTGAAACAATGTCAATACGAAGCAATATTGGTCGACGCACGCTAGATGCATAAAGGTTAGCTTCTAAAAGAAGAGCAGAAATCGATTAAGAGTGTGCACAGCGAAATCAAGGCTCTCGAGAACGTGTTGCAATATTACGTTTCCGCTTGACAGAAGAGGAACGAGAAACACGAAATGCCGACGATCGAGAATGAATGGCACGAAATCGGTCTTTACGAGATAGTTCAGATTATAGTCATGCATAACACAATATTAATGAAGGCAGCCGCAAACAAGCGCTTGTTGCTACAAATCTGCATTCCAGTACAACAACAAAACCGATTACGAACAACAACAAAACCGATTTGCGAACATTGCAATGCACTCAAATTCATGCCATGTCACCGTATATACACTCCGGGTTAGAATCTATATACTTGTATATTTATACTAAGTTGCTGTTCGTACGACTTTGAAATTCTCTGCTACAGGAGGTGTCACGCTTTGTACCTTTTATAAGCTAGATAGGGATAGGACCAGCAAGTTTTGTATATTTTAAAATTTTTTGAATATACGTTTCAAGATCTTTTTAATGGTATAGACCATGTCACATTCGGTATTATCAGTAAAAACTTCGTCATGTAATATCGTGCTCGCCCTGCAGCCATACTGTTGAGTTCCCTCAATTGAGTGGACTACCATCCACATTGATACAATCTAAATATCCAATTTTGGTGTCTCTACTTTGGGAGAGCTGTTGTTTCAAGAAGCATGATCATGGCATGGCATGGCCATATCGACTCAGCTTTCATCTATGTACTTTATTGTTACATATATTTGAACAAGCATACTGTACTTTCGGCCCTTTGAGTACAGCGTATAAAATCTAGCAACAAAACCCGATACAGATTATAACTGAATAGCTTGGTCAGAAGGATGCAAGGAGGAGCAGGTGTCTGATGACTAGAAAGGTGACATTAATGATTCATTCTGGGTATTTTGAACGGAATTTAATTTTTAATTACGAGTGTAACTTCTGAATAATGCATATTAGAAAATTCGATCTGTTTAAATTTAAAAGAAAACAACAATTTTATGCATTTTAACACAAATATTTATTATCGCCTTAAAAATAGGCTCCTTTTAAGTCAATACAAGCATGCCAACGGTTAATCCAATTTTCCATACACTTGTTATACGCCTCGGCCGGGATAGCCGTTAGTTCCTTCAGCGAATTTTTTTTTATATCCTCAATCGACTCATGCCGCGTTCCCCGGAGCTGATATTTAAGTTTCAGAAAAAAGTCACAGAAGAAAATCACAGGGTGCCAAATCTGGTGAATTCAGTGGTTGTGCGATGACTTTTGTTTCATGTCTCCTACCCAAAACATCAACCAGAATGTGTTGAGTCGATCCATAAGAGGTGTTAATGCCAACACGATGATTTTCGACCACAATTTCCATCACTTTTTCGATGTTTTTGTCGTTAACAGAGGTGGATGGACGACTTGCATGAGGCAAGTTTTCTACTTGCGTTCTCGATAGAGTAGAGTCCACTTTTGGAACATTTTGAATGATTGGAACATAGACTAATCTAATTACTGCATCCCGCAAGCGTGTTAATGATAGTGATAGCCAACTTAAGAAGAAGAATCGAAGCGATTCGGTTCACCGGTTCGGCTTAAATCCACAACTCCGGGTCAATTTCGTTCCAGACTGTACTTTCATACTTATGTGGCAGGAATTTGATAAAAAATAAAATTAGCAAATTTTTAGCGCTGGATAAAAGTACATATATAATTATGTATTAATATGCAAATATCCTGGGTCTCGGACTCCTTTACCATATTACTGTGGACGGTGGTCCACGTAAGTAACGAAAGCCCAACTAAGTGTGGCTGCATCACGAGCTCTATATTATACGCGCAATATCGAAGTTTTTACTGTTAAGTCCAATCGAAACGTGTTATATACCATTAAATATATATATATATATATATATATATATATATATATATATATATATATATATATATATATATATATATATATATATATATATATATATATATATATATATATATATATATATATATATATATATATATATATATATATATATATATATATATATATATATATATATATATATATATATATATTTTTTTTTTCTTTTTTTTTTTTTTTTTTTTTATATATATATATATATATATATATATTAATTATATATCTGAAATATAGGGGGTAGAAAAATTACTACATTTAGAGGTATTGGGGCTTGTGAGGGCCTATCACCTCAAATCAGCCCAAGATCAGGAAAATCGGTCAACCATCTCAAAAGTAATGAAGTTTTGAAATTTTTGACGAGTTAATGTAATAGTTTGTTTGTTTGAATCCTTTACAAAATCTAAATTTTGTTGATACAGGATTTTAGTACACAAAAAACTAAGACAATTTTACAAAATTACGGATTTTGGCGGGAAAATCTTAAAAAAAGCTCTAACAATAACATACGATAGCTCGTTCGAAAGGTCATTTGAATATGAATGCTAATCTGCTGCTGTACAATCTCTAGTTAAAAAAATATAGGTCAAAATAAATTTTGAAACCAAATTTTAGTGCTCATATTTGGAGTGACAATGCTTTCGGTTGCGAAAATTTTGATATGTTATACTTTTCTGTGAAAATTCCGTAAGCTGATATATAGTTATTTGTCTTAATGCGTAATACTAATGGCAGTTACATCTGTTATACGCAGCGTTGACAGAAACATGCTTACACTTTTGTTTTTATACCGGAGGCATTGTAGACCCCATAAAGTATATACATTTTTTTCCAGCTCGACGAGACGAATCGATCTAGCCATGTACGTATGATGTTACGAATTTTTTGGGTACCAATTTTTATGCAATCCAGTTGAAATACATACACTTATTTTTATTGTAGTTAAATAGAATATCAAGATTTTACCGCCAAGCCCACTTTTTGTGGTACCCCCATACTAATCTACCGTCCACTTTTGACTTTTTGTATGATATACTTTTTTATTGTAGTCAATATCACCTTAATAATTGATATGACAGCTTCTAGTGGATGGACGCTTCACATATACAATAATGGGTGGAACCCGCCTACTTCTTGTGGTAGCCGCTATACAAACCCGCTACCCTTTTTTTGTGTTTTTGGAAGAAAAACTTCTTTATTAAAGTCAATATTATGAACGCGATGTGGTGCCCTTTTATGGAAAGCCGCTTAACAATAATATACTAATGGGCGTGCTCCACGCACTTTTTGAGGTAGGCCCCATACAAACCCACCGCCCACTTTTGTATTCTTGTATGAAAAACATATTTATTTAAATCAATATATATATATATATATATATATATATATATATATATATATATATATATATATATATATATATATATATATATATATATATATATATATATATATATATATATATATATATATATATATATATATATATATATATATATATATATATATATATATATATATATATATATATATATATATATATATATATATATATATATATATTCTCTCTCTCTCTCTCTCTCTCTCTCTCTCTCTCTCTCTCTCTCTCTCTCTCTCTCTCTCTCTCTCTCTCTCTCTCTCTCTCTCTCTCTCTCTCTCTCTCTCTCTCTCTCTCTCTCTCTCTCTCTATATATATATATATATATATATATATATACAAATGGGCGTTTCCCATCCATTTTTTGATGTATAGAGTGCGTCAATATAAACTTGAAACTCGATATGTTGGCATCTTTAATATGGTCACGTCATACACATCTATTTAGTTGGCTGTAATGTCTCGTTTCAACCCAAGCTAACGTTTTTTCTTGTTTGAATTGCTTTTTTATGTATTCATATAAATGTATCCATGGTTGCAAAATTTTATTAAATATATCGTATGTATATACATGCAAGAAATAACAGGTTGTTTAATCTCGCACATTTATTGGCATAAATTGATATATATTTTTTATATAAAATCAAAATGTCTGCTTTTTATACCCTGTGCCATAAGGTCAAAGGGAATATTATGTATGTGCAAATCTATTTAACAAGCAGAGGGAGGAGTGGTAGACCCCTTGAAGTATATACTATATTCTTAAACAGCATGGAAACACAAGTTGATAAAGACCCGTCCGTCTTTCCGTCCGACAGTCTGTTTGAACGAAAATATCTCGTAGACTATAAGAGATAGAGACTTTAAGTATAGATATTAAGACTCTCCTTTTCAATCTTCAGGTAAAGTGTATGAAAAGAATATTTTACAGGGGTAGCCGCTATACAAATCTGGCTCCATTTTTAAGTTTTTAAATGAAAATTGAATGTTTTTATTTTCAAATGATTTTATTGTAATTTCTTTTCAGTTCTATTGAAATGTCCCGCATATGTTCAGAACGGACCACTTAAAGATATAACCCCACACAAGTCTATGGTTCATACAAGAATCTTTTCATTTAAAGTTTTATCCAAGCACTTTATTCATCTTCACTATTAAAATGACTGATATCAAATAAAAAACGCCTCTTAACGAGGTAGGAACCAACCATACAAATCAAAAATATAAATATATCGTCACAAAATTAATATCAGAAGTTTTTTGAGTTGCAATTAGGCTTCCGTCAAACGGTTTTTACCTTGTCAAGTGTTTTTTTTTTTTGATTAAATACACGTTGCATAAATAAGTGTGCAGTGAATAAAGAAGTGTTAAAATTTGTATTTAAAGCATTAATTGAGGTCGCCGTTTCTAATATCTTTCGTTATCGAGATAAAATAGCTGTTATGTCGTAACGACCATAATTTCTACGAAAAGGCTGTCAAAAATTCAAATAAGTATTTGATGTTCAGATGTGCCCCTAAACCCAATATTCTTCTTCCAAAGAAAATTTTTTTTCAGCTCAAAGTTTACAAAAACGGAACACGGAACAATGTACATATGTATGTATATACGAGTATAATTGGAAAAATATTGGTTGTAGAAACCTAAAACTTTAAAGCTCTATCCTTTAGTCCTTTTTAAAGCGGTTGTTCTTATCTACTCAAAACACAAATATATTTGTGCAACATCTCCGGTCGTCATAAATACGTTTGACTATAACTTCGACTAAAAAGTTCTTTGATTTGTAGTATTGATCAGTATTGATCAGTAGCATTATGAATTGGTACCAATATTTTATTTGCATTAGTGTTCATGATCTAACCAAGTATTTTGAAAGAAATTATTAAATCAGTACAAATGATTGATTTTCGAAAATTAGATTTTTTCCCAAGTGAGCAGGGCACAAAAGAACAACAAATACACAAATACTTTTGCTTTCGTTTTTTTTTTATGGCGTGGCTGCAATTTGATAATGTGTTTTGACTAAACTCATTAAATGTTTATCTTTTATCACTGTCAAAGTCAATGTCAGCAGTGGTCATACTTGTTGCTATCGCTGTTGAGGGCATTCTCACTCTTTCTCTCACTAAATGTACATTTGTATATATAGAGATATACATACTTATGTATGCAAAGATATACATATGTAAGTTTGTATGAAAATTAATACATACTTATGTACGTATATTTATATATACATACTTTTGTATGTATACACCCAGTGGGCAAAAAGTTTGCTGGCAATATCGGTAACGAAAGTTTGGCGATAATTTTTCGATAAGAACTGTCGTGAACGACTAAAGCTCAAAAACTTAGAATTGCAAAGTGATAGTTCGTTCGACTGTCCATTTTGCTTACTGAGTGTTTATACTTTTTTTTGTAATTCTAGCTAAATACTGGGTGTCTCAAAAGAAAGTTCACATTTAATTTGCTGATTGCGTGAACGCAACTATTCCGAGGGGCGCGGGGGGTATGTTAATAGGTAGCCTAGCTTTTGGGAATTTAGTCGCTATGGAGCGTTTCTCGGGAGCGGAACGTACGTTGTGCGTACGTGAGTTTTACAAAAACGGTAATTCACGACTGTAGCCAATTTATGTCACCTCTTGGCCTCCACGAAGTCCCGATTTAACCCCTATGGACTTTTTCCTGTGGGGTTACGTCAAATCTAAAGTTTACGGCAACAAACCGACTTCCTTGGCACAATTAAAAGGAAATATCCGTCACGGACAATACCTGTCGAGTGCTCGATTAAATGAATGCCGTGAACGCAGCGGTTTACATTTGGATAATATCATTTTTAATAAATAAATTCCCAAAGTGTGTATTTTAATATGTAATAAACATTTTTTCAATAAACTACTTACTTTTTTTATCGATTTTTTAAATGTGAACTTTCTTTTGAGACACCTTTTAGATGTAAAGTCAATGTATGCGGGATATGCCCATTAGTATATGTGTGTGAAGCGACCACCACAAATAAGTTTTTCATATAAGAACTCAAAAGTAGTTGGTCGGCTTATATGGGGGCTATCCCAAAAAATGGGCGGGTCTGCCTAATTGTATATTTATGTGAAGCGGCTGTCCACTAGAGATGAGCTAGTCAGTGATTTTTGAGTAGCAGTGTTTATCGTGACTGCTACTTTGAAATCACCGTGATTTACAACTGCTACTGCGATCACAGCTAAATAAAAAGCAAAAAAAAAAACATCATGTTATCTATTTGTTTTTCATTAATTAAACCAACACTTTTATTCATAGTCTTCTTATATCTGAATATCTGAAATACCCTGTTCCCGCCTTAATTCAAAAGATCTTTGTGAGAACCCCATATCCTGTTGCGGGAGCCCAATGATTCCGACTATCTCCCATACCATCGCATCGTTTCTTGTACCATTTTAAGCAAATCCTCTCCAGAAATTAACATTATAAAGCAGAATTTTGACAACACCATGTGTTGTTTTTTTATTAAATGTTTTCTTTAGTATCCAAGTGTGATAGCCAGATGTGCCACCAATTTTAGTGGCATTTTCTACAGAGGATTGACTTAAAATGGTACAACAAATCATTCGATAGTGTGGTAGATAGTCGGAATCATTGGGCTCCCGCAACAGGATATGGGCTTCTTACAAAGATCTTGGGAATTGAGGCGGGAACAAGGTATTTTAGGTAGTCACCTGATTTGTATATATTCTAGTACAAACTATTGTTGATTCCAGCGCCCATTCCAAAAACCCGTTGGAACATATATATCTCATATAAGTGTTGTATTTTCACTACAAATGGCATCAAAATCAATAGGAGGGAGTTGGATATAGTCTCAACTGTAAACCAACTTTCTAAGTACAATTAAAAATATTTACAATTAATTATATTGTATATTCATAAAAGTAGATACCTAGTTTTATAAAGGTTTATTACCTAAAAAAAAAATAAGAAAAGCCTTAATTTTGGTTGAATTGAAGGAATTTTAAATGGTACTGTAAAACATAAACGCCCACTAGGAGTTGTGTATGTAGCGACCATCCATAAGATATTACCATACCGATTTTCAAGTTGATATTGACGTTTTTCATACAAATGCATAAAAGTCAGCTGTGGGTTTGTATGGGACTACTTCAAAAAGTGCGCGGGAAGCGCCCATTTGCATATGTATATAAAGGGGTTGCCCACTAAAACGCATTTCAACCTAATATTGACTTTAAGAAAGAAATTTATCACAGAAAAATGGGCAGTGGGTTTGTATGGTGGCTACTCCATCCAATAATGTATATGTGAAGCGTCCGGCCACAAGAAGATACCATATGAATTATTTAGTTGATATTGACTACAATAAAAAAGTTGGTAAAAAAAAGTGTATGTGCAAATTTTCAACCGGATAGCATAAAAATTAGTTTCCAAAAAATGCGCAACAACATACATGCGGACAGAGAGACGTACATGGCTAGATCGACTCGTCTCAAGAGATCAAGAATATATATACTTTATGGGGTCTACGATGCCTCCTTTAATGCACTACAAACTTTCAGACAAACTGATAATTTTATTCAAACTCTGTGTGAATAGTATACAAAGTCTGTAAATCTGGATACATCGATAACCTTAATATTCATTAAGTAATTAAGCGTAGGGCTTTTGCTGCCATGGCTTATTTTGTTAGCTTTAGTTTTAACTTTAAGCTAATATTTTTTAATGAATAACGGTATTTAATTTTTTTCAAATAAGAGAAAGTAAATACAAACAAGAGAAAGTAAATACAAACATACTACTTAAATTTTTATAATCTTCACACATTGTAATGACATCTTATTACCATTAGGACACTCAGAGTTTCAAAATAAACTTGGCGCCTGAAAACAAATGTTCTACGTTTACTTGTGTACCTGGAATTGCGAGAGTAACTTTTGACAATTCGAATAATTCTGCGAAATTTGGGTAATTTTCTAACCATCATTTTAGTATATTTTCTTTCTTTAATTTGTGTAATGTTCTAGCCACCAGTTTAGTATATTTTCATTGTTTAATCGTTTTACTCTTAGAAAAACCTTAATTGAAGCTAATAGATTATCTTTTGGTAATACATTACTTTTTGTATCTTCGCGTTCGTCTCCAGTTCCAGATAAATTACTTGAGCTAGCACTACTTTCTTCAAGTAGTTGCACTTTTAGAACAACGGATAATACTCTGGAATACATTTCTGTCAGAACAGTTATACAAATATTTTCCTGTTCAGAAGCAACCTTTTCGGTATTCTAAAAATATGGATTATAAAAAGGCACTATTCTCGAATACAGAAGACTATCGTTTTATTAATTCAGAGACTAAAAGTTTAGCTAAAGCAGTACCTTTTTTACCAATTTGAATTTTACAATTAAGCAAAATATCGTAGAATTCGCCCAAACCTAACTGCTCACTTTGAAATTTAGTCGTTGCAATTTTAGCTGTTTCGAGAACGCTAACAATTTCTTTAATTGTATCTTAGACTTTTCTTTATATATTTAATAATAAGTATTTGATACAGCAAAGTTGACGCAGAAGTCATACACGTTCTTCTCCAGCAGATACTCCAGCATCATATAGGTCGAGCTCCAACAAGTAAGACAATCAATTGTTTCACTGATAAAAAAATAAAAATTTCCGTACTTCAATTGATCCATAGCGGTATCAATAGTATGGTGAGTAATGATTTTCTTAAACGAAGTACAAAATTCTTGGTTGAGAATTTTTTTTCTCAAGCCCGAAGTTTCTAAATTTAGCCATCTTCAATCTCTACTGAGCTCGATTTAAGGAAAAATTTGGTTAATATGAGTACAAAAAGGCACAAAAAAAAAACAATTTTTTTATACTATTCATATATAATAGTATTATCAATTTGTCTGAGAATTTGTAACACATTAAAGGAGACATCGTAGACCTCATAAAGTATATATATTATTGATCAGCATGACGTAATGAGTAGTTCTAGCCATGTCCGTTTGTCCGTCCGCCTGTCTGGATGTTGTTGCGCATTTTATGGGCAGCAATTTTAATATATCCGGTTATAAGTTGGCAGTAAGTTTTCTTTTTTGCTTTCAAGCATCAAAATTGAGTACTTATAGTGCTAGAAATTTACCGCCCAATTCTAGAATTTTGTAAGAAAACTTTCTTATTACAGTAAATATCAACTTAAAGTTTAATATTGTGGGTTCTTGTGGACGAACGCCTCACATATGGAGAAATAGATGTGATTTTTCCATTTTTGGGCATAACCTATGCAAACCCACACCCCACTTTTGGGATTTTTCATGAAAAACTTTATTATTTCCGGCAAAACTAACAAATCAAATCAACATAAATTTGCTGAAAGAGTAAATTGAATTTAACCGTGAGGTTATTTTCTCCTCTCATAGTTTGATTTAAAAATTTTCTACTTACTTCAAGTCTAAAAGGACTTATTTGACATTCTGAGACTTTTGAAATTGACGTGGGTACAGAAATGTTCTTAGAATTAGATTTTTATTCTTATTTCAAAAATTGTATACTTATTCTAATTATTTCTGCGCTTGATTTATAAATTGTCTCCGTTTTGTTCTTGATTCAAGAAGATTGTGCACGAATCGTACTAAAAATAAAAAAAAATTTAGATTGATTTTATTTCGGTAAAAGGTTCCGGTCTTAAAAAAATATTAAAATATCGGTTTCGGTTCTCAATTTGAGTCGGTTAATTTCAGTTAACGGTTCCGGTTTTATTCCCTGGGGAAAAGTGTTTCTACCAAACGCAGCTCACACCCGATTAACAGCTGATTTTGTGTTGGTTGTACATGATAAAAAAAAGCAAAAAATTTTAGATTTTAAAAGTTAAAACAAAAATGTATAAATGAATAATGATGTATTCGCAATATTAATAAAGCGAGACCACATTATGTTGCTGCAGTTATTTGGAGAGGAGTAGAAAATCCATGATATCCTTAAAAAGCGTTGCATGAACTGTACGAGTATGAGCATATGTATGTTCTTAAAATTTCCGCCTGGATGTCAACTGTTTTATTAATTTTTTCTTTTGACTAGGGTTTGATAACGGACGACAAGCACAAAAATAGAAAAGAATCAACAAAATTTTTACAAATTATCCAAAAAAAAATTATTGGAAACAAAAATATTTTCAGCACATAATCTGGATGCCTGATGCTAGTTAACAACAACCAATTCTATATAAAAAAAACGCATTTCTCACATCCGAGCCAGGATGCGAAAAATGCATTTGGTGGAAACGCAACTTAACACCACTGTATGCACTCTCTAGGTACCGGCTTTTTACAAGTGAATCTTGGGGTTCATGGAAGTGATGCGATGTGGATCGGTAGGCAGTGCACCTGTGCTGTTTTGCTGACCCATTTCGCATAAACTTCAAGTCGACTCATATGTGCTGCCTCCTATCATAGGACAGCACCCTTCTCAAATGAGAGGGCCTCCCTGGTTAAGTATTTTTCGGAATACGGTAAAATTGAGCGGCGTGTGACTCCCACACCCAACTATCCTCTGCTATCTAATCGTAATACCCCATCACCTCCTAGGCACCTAGGCACAGTCGCTAAAATGCCTATAGGGCCGGATCAAGATGTCAAGCATACCGTGTCGATGATCAGTCTGGCTGAGGGCCCGGTATGAAAATAGCTCAGTAGATAAAGGTGCCTCTCCGATACCTGGTCGCCTAATCTGTGTATGGCGAATATGGCATAGATGGACTTTCGTTCTTGGCAACTCGTGGGTCGAATTATGAACCCAGCAAATAAAAATATCAAAATACCGCAGGACTGGATGAGGGTCGTCCAACTTCGGGACGTGAACGTACACATGCGCCGGCTGCTACTACAGTCAGACCGAGTCAAGTAAGACCAGGTACAGATCAGCGTCACTATGCTGAAAGGACAGCAGTGACAAATTGACCGAGAGCGGAAGGAGCAACGGAAATGATAACCTTTGCCGTGCGCTCCCAAGCTCGAGGTAAAAGTAATGGTGCAGCCACCAAAACTTCACAGCATAGTAGAAATGCTACGCTGGATAGGAAGCCGCAACTACCACCACCAGGACAGCCAGGTTGTGTGGATGACCCAAAGCGCCGGGGACTAAGTGGTGCTGGCGTCAAGTGGTACATAAGGTACCTCGAGCAGGGATTGACGCCTGATGGGGCTCGGGAGAGATCGCTGAGCCAGCTAGCGAGTGAACGCTCTCCCCTCCCAACCAAGTGGCAGAAAAACGTAGCAGGACGGATGCTACAAGTACAGAGGGTGACGACTTACCGTCGACCTCAGCGGCGGCAGCGTTGGCAGCCAAGAAAAGAAGCTCCGGCAGTAGGCAAACCGTCGTGGAGGGCAGCCAGCTTCGACAGCGTCGTCAAGTCCACGAAAGTGGCAGTGCTATCTGAGGACTATCCTCAGATAATGCTGACGCCAGATTAGTTGACGGACCTGGAAGACGCTATCCAGTGTGAGGTTGCAAAAGGCTGGTCGCACAAGATTAAATTTGACGCTGTACATCTTCGGCCAGGGCTGCTCTTGGTGGATTGTGCGGATGAGCATACCGTGGAGTGGCTGCAGCTGCACGCTCCTATATTGGGGCTTCTGTATTGGCCCGCCATAGGAAGTCATCCACCTATTCCTCCCCAGAAGTCAGGTGAAAACGGTGGAATGGCTTCTAGACCTTCTAGGAGCACAAAATGAAGGTATTAACACGCACCATCTCTCTGCAGCAGGAAGTTAATGATAGCGGGCATTGACGAGGAGTCGATGACCGCTATCATCAGCGGAGACTCCAAAATCCGATTTGGGTTTGAAATGATTCCAGTCCACATAAAACGGAAGCCTGCGACAGGAACCGAAACAGTGGAAGTTTCGGAAGTGGTAACGGCACGGGCAACGGCCGGCGAAAATAGGCCCGAGACGCCTATGTCTGAAGGCTCAGACATACAAATTGAGCCCTTTTTTTCCTCCCTGAAATTCAGGGAGTCAGAACAGCTCCTGGAAGGCGAGGATAGGACGCTCACCGAAGAGGAGCCAGTGGAAGCAGAGGACTCTGCGCATGAGCCGGACATATAGTCCGGAAGGCATCAGAGTAGCCCAGGTGAATTTCCATCACGCCAATGCGGCGTCGGCTATCATAGCGATGACATTCACCAACCAACAACTAGGGCTTGCGCTGATCCAGGAACCCAGGTGTCATGAGGGCCGAATCAAATGCTTGTTTATCAGGAACACAGAGGTAATCTGGGACACTAGATACAGTGCCCCAAGAGCTTGCATAATTATCAGAAATGATATTAATTACACTGTACTTTCAGAATTTTTAACTCGGGACTGCGTATCATTGCTCACTGAGTTGAAATATAAGGGCAGAAGGAAGCAAGCAGTCATTGCTTCGGCATACTGCGCAGGAGAGAATACATCACCTCCGGAGGAAATAGAACGCCTCGTGTATTTCTGCAACAGACGTGGAATACCTATCCTGGTAGGCTGCGACGGAAATGCACACAATGAGGCTTGGGGAAGCACGGACACAAACAACAGGGGTAAGTGTCTCCTAGAATTCGGTAAGCAATGGTCTAACCTTTCCTAACAAAGGATGCACACCAACTTTTGTTACCAAGAGTAGGCAGGAGGTATTAGATATAACACTCAGTAGCATGTCCATGGCATGTGCCACAGGAGCCATCAATGTCTGACCATAGAATAATTAGATTCGAGATAGCTGACGGAGCGACCCGAGAAATGAAAAGAAACCACAGGTAAGCGAGGAGGTAGAGTACCTAGACACTCCCTGGAGCTAGAACAAGCAGTAAACGACTTGAATGTAGGAATCATTCAATCATTTGAAAGCGCATGCCCTATGACCCAAGATAGGCGTGAACGGGACGCCCCATGGTGGAACG
>JAWNNQ010001926.1:0-148197 GCA_035044765.1 Leucophenga montana | reverse complement strand
TTCGTGTGAGCTGTATCAGGAAATTATATATACACAATTTATTATATATGAAATGAATGTAATAGTGCAATACAATTTGTGAAAGTAAGACCGAAAGACAGACCGAAATGCAAACCTCAGGTGTCAAGGTCTAGGAAAAAGGCAACATCCTCTGGTCGTAACCAGGATGGGACGGGCAATTGAACAAGTGAAAAGTGTCATGCGGTGATTGACCGCAATCAGGGCAGCAATTAGTATTGCTTATCCCAATTCTTTCCCTGTAGCACTCGAGCATAACGCTCCCATCCGGATCTTAACTGTGCAAGTTTAGTCCTGGTGCTACGACGGAGATGTTTTTCGCTCTCACTAATGGGCGGTGGTATTCCACCTAATACAATATTGTCCTTATAAGAGCGTATGGCATGTTCAGTTGTATCTTTATGCAATTGAGCCCTTCCAGAAGTATAGTCATACTCCTCT
This sequence comes from Leucophenga montana, assembly GCA_035044765.1. Classification (NCBI taxonomy): domain Eukaryota; kingdom Metazoa; phylum Arthropoda; class Insecta; order Diptera; family Drosophilidae; genus Leucophenga; species Leucophenga montana. Next base: position 147,738 of record JAWNNQ010001926.1, on the reverse strand, counting down.
ATGTTGCTATCAGTGATAAAGCGATTTACACTCGTCTTATATATCCTGATATCAGATCTTATTCGGGTAGGCGCTGATGTAGTGAGGGTGCCATGGTTCGGATGATCACTTCTGTACGCACCCAACAACAACTGCTTCGAAAGCAGCTCATTATGTTGATGAACAGGAAGTATCATCGTTTCACTGTGCAAATGATCCTCATGGGTCATTTGCAAACAACCAGTGGCAGTCCTCAGCGCACTGTTCTGACTTCTTTGCAGGCTTTGCCATTGAGTCTTACTCAGGAAAGGAGTCCATACAGGAGCAGCATAATTTAGGACAGAACGTCCAATAGCTTTATAAGTTGTTAATATAGTCTCCTTCTCCTTACCCCAAGAAGATCCGGCAAGCGCTTTCAACACTTTGTTTCTCGACTTAAGATGGTTATTTGTTTTGGTGGCATGAGCCGAGAATCTAAGCAATGGGTCAAATGTAGTTCCCAATATCATCGGGTACTGGACAGTAGGAACCCTTAGACCTCCAACAAAGACATCTAGTTCCATTCTCACCTCCCTAGTCCAGGAAGTGAAAATGGAATCAGATGACTTATGAGTTGAAAGCCTAAGGTTGCGAGCATTGAAAAAATGTAATAAATTATCCAAATAGTTATTAATTCTAGCACAGATATCATCTATATTCACGCCCGATGATAAAACAGAAAAATCATCTGCATAGGTCACTAGTTTTATATGGGGAGGGAGAAGGGGCATCTTTGCAAAATAAAGGTTGAACAGAAGAGGAGAGAGAACTCCACCCTGCGGAACACCCATCTTTAACTTACGATAACCCGACCTCACGCCCCTGAACTCAACATATGCCCTTCTACCATTAAGATAGTTCAATAGCCAGCGTTTCGTTTTATCGGGTAGTGAAGTGGAGTCCAGGTCTTGAAACAAGATTGCATGATCAACAGTGTCAAATGCCTTGTTCAGGTCTAGAGCCATCATCACTGTACGTTCGCATGGCCTCGGCTTATTAAGTCCATCAGCTATAAAAGCAGTGATTTCGCTTAATGCTGAAGTCGTACCACGACCTTTCCTAAAACCCTGCTGATGATCTGCTAGAAGACAGTGTTCTGTCATTGAAGGAAGTAATAATGACTCAAGAACTTTCACTACAGGTGAAAGAAACGATGTTGGCCTATAAGAGGAACCAAGATCAGCTTCACTGCCAGGTTTTAAGAGAGGTACAATCCTTGCTACCTTCCATACATCAGGGACAATTAACTGGGAAATGGATAGGTTTAACACGAGCGTGAGGTATTCTACCGCTATATGCCCAAGGTGCTTCAGCATCAGCATTAAAATGCCGTCTGGGCCGAGTGCCTTGGATGATTTTGCTTCCCTATAGCAACAAGAACCACGACAGTTAAATCAGGGGAGTTGGATGTGGTAGTACTCATCCTGGTTGCACAATCCTCATTGATCGTACAAAAAGGAGAGCTGTCTATTTGGTCCGCTATATTAATACCCCTAAGGTTATTATTTGAAATTTTGTAATTGTTTTTACTTCCACCCAAAACTGGACCGTACTCTCTACTATCTTTTCGTTAATGTTGGTCTCTGTTTTAAGTACTTTTAAAATACTAACAATCAAAAGTTTTTGTGGTCGTAAATTGTTTTCAGCTGAAAACAATTCAATATGTTTTAATATTTGGAAATTCAGGAAGTCTAAAACATAAAAATAATAGGTATAACAAAATTATAAATTATAATTAACAGTAGCAACAATATTTCAATGACTTCACTTTAACTGATGAACAAGTTAGACAACAAAATCTTAACAATTTAGACGGACCATACTTTCAACGCTATCGTCCAATTTTTCTTTAATTTCTTTTGTTTTAGATTCAAATTCGTATCTTTTTTTCTTTAAAGTCGTCTGTGAAAATATCTTTTTTTGAGATCTGGATCAATTACTTTTGTTTTTAGTTAGTTTATTCTGTACATTAAATCACTTAAGAGTTTTTCTTGGATTTGAATTATTACTCTCGAAGTTTTAAATCACATTCGCACAATCGATAAGCATGGCCAGAACCGATACATTTCAGAATTGTCATATTGTTTTGTATTGTTGACGATATTTTACTGTAAAAAAAGTACATGAATGCTAAAAAGGCTAGATATCAGGCTAGGGGCTGTTTGGAGTGTTTTCCGGCAAAGTTTGTTTAAAAAAGGACAGCTCTAGCTTGAAAAAGGCTAAAGACTGGTCTATACAGTCTATACAAAAAACAGTTACATACTATATGGAACGTGTATCAATTTTTTTCCAAACAGAAATTTGAGTAGTTTAATATTTTTGACTTGTCATACCTTCACATTTGAGTCCTTGTATAAAAAAGCCACCCATCAGTGAACCACAATGATCGCAGAACGTTGGTGACATAAATGTGTAGGGTTTGAAACGATGCGGCATATCGATCTTGAACCGTTCACGTAGAAGCTGAAAGTAAGAAAAGTTATAAGTTTTATAGAAAACACTTTTGGAGGAGAGTCACAAGCAATAATATAAAGAATTTCTAATTAAGTACATATGTGTTTTGCCACAGCGCTAAAATGGTTGCAAGTACTACAGATTGTATATCGTGAGTTTTGTTTCTCCAAGACTTCTCTAATATAGACTTACGCACATGGCTAGATCAAATCAAAGTCTGATCAGTTGAACACGAATATAGTATACGTACTTATCTTAATTTGTGGGGTCTCTGATATTTCTGTCGCTATGTTATATACAGTTTGACGTTTCTCAGTCATGAAACATCATCAGAATATTCATGATAAGCTCGATGCAGCGAATCGATCTAGTTAAGGTTTTTTGTCTCTCTATCTGTATAAGTGAATAAGAAAATAATACTTTTGTGGGAATGGGCGTACTCCTATTATGAGAATAATATCTTTTAAAGAAGGAGGCATAACTCGTCAGCATGTCTGTACAGAAAGGGGAAAGGCCCAGGGCCCAGCTTTTTTATTGGCCCGGATTTATGAAGCAATACGATTTAAAAACAAGAAAAAATGATAACTTCGGTGGAACCGAAGTTTTAATGCCATTCACACGAAGTTTCAAATTCTGTACTAGGCAGCTACAAAAAAAAAAAAAAAAAAAACAAAAAAAATTTGTTTCTAAAACCTAAAAACCTAAACGAGAATGGTGGGTCCTTATGGGAGCTTGCCCTTAATCCGGGTAGGAGAATATTATTAATATATAACTGTGATGCTTCTATCCATAAAAAAAACCTTCTCAATTTTCAAGTTGACATTGCCCATAACATGATATCTGTACGATTGGGCGGGACTTACCTACTAAAATATATATGATACGCATTCGTTCATACCAAATTGATCAAGTTCATATGCAGTGTAAATAAGTTTCTCATACAGAAATCAAAACTGGGCGGTGGATTTGTATAGGGCTATCCTCAAAAGTGTGGTGTATATAAATATATATATATATGTGAAGCTTCAAATGTCAATATACTAATATCCACTGTAATAAATAAGTTTTCCTTACAAAAACATAGTGTGAAATGGTATTATCAGTTTGTCTGAAAGTTTGTAACGTGTTAAAGAAAGCTTCATAGACCCCATATAGTATTGCAGAATTAGTTGCCTTTCATGTTAATTTTTGGTTGAAATTCGATTCAAATTCCTTCATAAACTTCATTTCCCGCTCGGCAGTATCGTTTACTACAAATAAATCGTAGCGGAATTGAAACGGATCAAGATAATCATAGTTATGTCTCCTGGACGACGAATGATAGTTTAGAAATTCTATTGACAATCCAAAGGTATCAACAGGAGGCAAAGTCGCTTATTGAACTGTCTTCTGGGTTCAATATTCGTCGATCTTCCTATCTCCTATCTCCTATCTTCCTGACATCTTTCTTTTTTTCTCCACATCGACAGAAGGGTCGCAAAATGCCAGAGCGGTCGTCACCGGAGACAAATACCACAAATGATTTTTTATTTCTTTGTATGCTATTGAATCCTTAATACATTGCAAGTTCGCATTTGTGAATGCATACCACACTGCAACAGATCAGCCATAACGAAAATTACCACATCTTTCTCCAAGAAACGAGAGTGATAGATGAAGAAGTACTTCATGTCTGTTATAACATAGCGTTTTTCTAGTTGTTGGTAACAAAAGCGATTTATTATTCATTCGTTTTCCTTACTTATTTTTAAGTAGACCGCTTTAATAAGTTCATGATCAAAACTCGGAATATTCCAACCGGTCAAGTTAAAAAGTTTAAAATAATATTATGAGTGAAAAACCAAAATCATCCGCAAATTTCTCCATAAATTCACATTTTCGATCTTTAAGACGACCACGAAACTTCATCTGATTGGCACCAAATCTTTTTTCACGTTTGGTTTAGCAAAAAAATGTCTGCCCGGCACTTTAAAATTGGAAAAGAAACTTTAAGACTAAGGGCCAGTCTGGTGTCCACTCGCAACCGATCGTTGCATCTGTGAGAATGAAGAATTTCAACTTCAGTTTTGTAGAAAACTTTGTCTACCTGGGAAAAGGTACGAGTATAAATAGCAAGAACAATATATCAAGCAAAAAATCCCTCATGCTAATCGATGATATTTTGTGCTCAGCAAACAAGTTAGAAGTAGTTTCTTCTCCCTAATCAAGAATATAAAAATCTATACGACGCACAATGGTTCAAACACAAATTGCCTTGGACTAAATTCGATTGATTTAAGTATAACTTTTTTTTTTAGCTTAATCGATAGTTTAAATCTATAAAATAAGGTAGCCAAATTATTTCTAAGAAATATTTAAAATTTGAAATTTTACAGTCCCTGAAACATTCGCTCAATTTTTGAAAAACCGAAAAAATGATATTTTTTGAGATTATTCTTCGGCTATCGGGAAGCATTTATCGTAAGTATGTCTTAATTTTTTTTTAAACTTTTCAACCATTTATAAACATTAAAAAATCGAACTCGGCGTTTTTTTAGTAATTGCCTATTCCCGTAAGTGTTTATTTTGTATCTGATATTGAACTTTGTTAGGCTGGCAAAAGTTTGGAACAATTCGGAACAAAAAATGTATTGCATCATTTGGAAGCCTAATATTTCCTCTTTCAGCAACATATAGGCTGCCGACACCGATTGACACCCAGTTTGAGAATACGTGTTTTAAGTTGAAAAGTCAGGGTTTACTTTACATAAAGAAGAAGAAGAAGAATAACTGTAGGTAGAACTCAATGGATTACCAACTTTTTGGGTACGTACACGTACCAAGTCATTTTGGATGTAGACTTAACGAACTAAATGACGACTATTGGTGAAGAAAATGTTCAAGATGTCTTTTAACATCAATTGCGGTTTTCCGAAAAATTTCAGAAAGGCGAAGCTATGGAAAAAGTACTTCTCCCCGGTCCTTTACGGACAAAAAGAGTTTTGAAGAGCATTCCTACTCCTGAAGAAGCGAATGTCTATTCAATTTGTACCCGCCTTATCATGAAATATTCGCAGCCAAAAAGTCTTCCTATCCGCCATTGGAAGCAAAAAAAAAAAAAATTCTTCAACTTCAGCCGAAGTTGAACTTCAGTCCCTCCTAGATCACAGTGGATCACACAGCAGAACGACTTATTATATTCATAGATGAACAGTCGATGGCAAAATATGGAGATTTTAAAGCCACTCTATATTGCAAATGGGTTTGCGATGGGCCATCGCGCCAAAAACACATATAAACAGGCATTGTATGCAAATGTGTCAGATTCCTCAATGTGTCTTGTTTTCCTTGTTCTTCTCCGATTAAGAAAAGCATTGAATATTGACAAGCCATCAACAAGCGTAACAAGTAATTTAGATATAGATGTGTATGGAAAAACCATACTCCTTTGTCTACAAACTACTGTAGGCCAATTACATTTATATTTGAAAGAGTGTGCAGAGGTGGTTAAGAGAGAGATCAGTGTCATTAAATCGCAAATTAAGCAGCTTCCGCCACATGTTATACAAATCAAAGGACAGACTTTAGAAATTGCTTATAATCTTTAATTAAGTATGATCGATGGGAAAGTTTCACAAGTCTTGACTGACACATAGGCAAAGTCTTCCTGCATAATTTGCAATCAAACATCAAGCAAATTAAGCAAAAAACCATTGACAACTCCCGATCACTGCGAGGCTAACGAGTTGGGAATTTCTCCACTTTATACTATGATAAGGTTTATGGAACATTTACTCAAAATCAGCTGTGACTTGGGACAGTTTCAGTATCATACGAGATGAGGAGAACAAACAAAAAAGAAGCTTAAAAACAAAAAATATGTCCAGGACGAGTTTAGAAAAGTATTCATTTAGATTTAGTGTGAAATGGTATTATCAGTTTGTCTGAAAGTTTGTAACGCATTAAAGAAGACATCGTAGACCCCATAAAGTATATATATTTTCGACGAGACAAGTCGATCTAGTCATGTCCGTCTGTCTGTCTGTATGTTGTTGCGTATTTTTTGGACACCAATTTTTATGCTATCCAGTTGAAAATTTGCACACACACTTCTAATTATTGCAGTTTAATAGAGTATCAAGATTGACCCGCCACGGTCACTTTATGGGGTAGCCACGCCCAACTTTTGACTTTTTGTTTAAATAACTTTTTTATTGTAGTCAATATCAACTTAATAATTGATATGGTAACTTCTAGTGGACGGATACTTGACATTAATGAGTGGGACCCGCCCACTGTTTGGGGTAGCCCCCATACAAACCTACTGCATACTTTTGACTTTTTGTATAAAAACTTCTTCCATATTAGGTTGAAATGAATGAAATAAATAATTCTGGCCAAAAGTCGGCATCTTCGTTTAAATAATAACACAAATCGGTAATAAACGGATTGTAATTGTTGTTGGGCAGCTGAGGGTAATTTACAAGTAAATTAAGCTGCTGACCATAAAAAGGCATCACATTGCATTTCAATCTAATATTGACTTTAATAAAGAAGTTTTCAAACAAAAAGTCAAAAGTCGGCAGTAGGTTTGTATGGGGGCTACCCCAAATAGTGGGCGGCTCCCTCCCATTGATGTATATGTCAAGCATACGTTGACTAGAAGTTACCATATGAATTATTAAGTTGATATTGACTATAATAAAAAGTTTTTCATATAAAAAGTCAAAAGTGGACGCTGGGTTTGTATGGGGGGTCAATCTTGACGCTCTATTAAACTGCAATAAAAATAAGTGTCTGTGCAAAAATTCAACTAGATAGCATTAAAATTGGTCCCCAAAAAATGCGCAACAACATACAGACGAACAGACAAACAGACGGACATGGCTAGATCTACTCGTCTCGTCGAGAATATATATACTTTATGGGATCTACGATGCCTTCATCAATGCCTTACAAACTTTCAGACAAACTGATAATACACACTATGTGTGAATGGTATAAAAATTTGTTGCAATTTGTTCTACACACTCTATCATATAGTATTACACTTATTCTTCAAAATGGTATCGTACAACGTTTCTTTCAAATGTTATGATTATTTAAAGATGACGTGATCCGATGAATCAGATAAAATGGTTTATTGAATCCAGTATATGCTTTAAATCTCATCCCGCCATCTTAAAATTGTCATAACTTTTGGAAGAAACATACTACGACACCGATCAGATAGCTCATTTTAAAGGCAATGAGTAGTAATATATGATATGTACTTGTATGTTGATTATTACAAAAATTTTGTTCAGCCTTAATAATATCCCAAATATCAATTTTTCATGTACATAAACTCAAATATCTCAAAATCCTGACGTGATGGGAAAATCTTGAACTCGGATTCTGATTCTGGGCAAAAATATACTTCGAAAATGATCCTCAGATGTCAATAACAGATTCTTGCAGGTCTATTAATAGCTTACATGTGCATGATATGTCAAATTGTTTACAAAATATTTACTTTGGCTCTCTATATCTCCGATATTACTTGCTCAATTTATTTAATTTTTTAACAACATAAGACTGTAAACATTTCGTTACAAAAAAATAACAAAATCTTAATCGGTTCAAAAGTTACAGAATTTCGTCCAACATGAAACGTTATTGAACCACTGTGCGACACTGTTAATTTCTATCCTGATGTAGAGCGCAGAAGCACAGACCCTGATAACGAAAGTATACATCCTAAAACCAATATAATTGTTTTAAATTGCACGATAAAATTTGCACTCACATTACTATGACAAAATTTTCGGGACTTTCTGGGAAGATGCCCAAAAAATAATTCATTATAATAGAATTTGTTTTAGATATTTTGCAAAACTTATACTACGGAAGAAATACATATTTAACGAACTAAATGTGAGTGAACGACTTGAACTGGTTAAATTTAATTGGTTTTATCACAGGTGAATAAGAGAGACAGCTGTTTTTAAGATGTCATATAGTCCTGTTTTAAGAATGATTCTGTTACTTTTTGATATTTATAAGCGAAACATACTAATAAAGGATTTTATCTAATCTTATGGAGAGTGATACGATGCACAGTGCTAAGGGTTTGAATTTTATATAGTTTATATAGTCAAATACTTATTCTACAGCTAGCGTGTTGTATCATTTACGTATACTTACTATTGTACTAGCGGAATTGAATACCGATCCAGAACATTTCCCAAGAAGTTTCTCATGACATTTCTTGTGTACTGCAGTCTGACATGCTATAAAAATTTTGAGAATTTTAAGTATCGGAAAGCTGATTCAATCCTCCATATACCGTTATCAATTTCGGAAAATATTGTTCGGATGTGAGTTCCTTAAAATGGTTCTTTTTTCACTTTTGCGATTTGAATGCACTTGGCATTGATAATATAAATTTCACAATAACAATTCGAAGTAAATTTAAGCCGCGAACTAACTACTTCACTTCCAAACAATTATTTCGAATGTCAAAACCGTAACAGGGGGAACATCTTCGATGTTACTTACTGATGCATTGATATCCCTGTTTGCCAAACCCCCAAAGAAAGAGATTACAGAAGGCACAAAATGTTGGCTGTCGAAAAAATTTTGCCACAAAACGATGTCCATTGATATCGTGTGTTCTATATAAAGGTATAAAAATAAAATATTAGTAAAACTTCAAAATCAATAGAATTTATCTTTAAACTTACTTTTGTTGTTTGATAGCACCACGGCGATTTGTAATGCTTCGTGGTCGCGTTTGACGATCAATGATGCCACCAGCTCCACCACGTTCTCTGTCCCTATCTCGATCTCGATCACGATCTCTATCACGATCTCTGTGCGGGGAGTATGCGTCCTCCTTGGAGTGCTGACGCGGCAGTTCGAAGGAATGCTGCTTTCTATAATAATAATTATGATGCCCATCACAGTCTCTGTCTCTATCACGCGTGCGTCCACCTCCACTAGGTGCACCGACACCAACGCCTCCACCGCCAATACCGGAGCTATTGCTGCCAGTAGATACGCCGGGCATGCCATTGCTCGATGAGCTCTGCTTGTAGCGTGGCTATAAGATAGACAAGTTAGTTATGAGCCAAAGTTATACACCCAAATTAGTTGATTGATCTCACTTCATGTCCTCCATATTGTGCACTCCGTGGGCGTGACTGATTACTCGTATTGCTATTTGATTTTTGTTTGCGCACTTGGGCGCGTGTGAACATCATCTCAGGGCCGTTTTTCAGCCGTTTTGAAGACCGCAAACGGTACACCTCTTTCAACGATTTAATCCTCTTCTATTGTAAATATAGTGCTTGTTGCTTAGAGAGTATTTTTGAAACTCTTTTCAAGTTAGTAGTTTCTTTACGAAAAGTAGGATTTTGAAACTGATGTTAGTCCGCATTTTTGCTCATTTCATATGCATACAATTTTATTTTGCTTGTCTCAGCTATGCTTCTTACGTTGTTTTAATTTTAACATTTTGACAGATTTTACCTGTTAATTAAGAATTTGTCATACGTGAAGATAATTTAGACTTTTAGGGTATATTGCCTAATAATTACGTACATGGTATAAAAGTCCTTTTTTTTAAATTACGTAATCACAAAATACTAGTTTAAATATATATATTTGGGTGGGTTGTTGTTTTGTATGTATGAGGAAACAACTGCCGATAATGTTCCTCTAATTAACTTAAAATGTGAGCTGTGCGAAGTTATCTCACCGTTCTGTGAAATTTCAATTTTTTAAATGCAGTTCGTGTGTACAATGTTAGTCGAGTTTTGTCCCAGAATAATCTTCTTTCCAAAATAAAAAATTTAATAATATCATTTTTTCTCAGCATTTTAATTTGTTTGACCAATAAACTTTTGAATATTTTTATACAGTGTTGGGATGGGATTTATAAGTACATGTGCAAAAAAAAAACAAGAAAAAACGTTAACTTCGGTTGAACCGAAGCTCTAATACCATACAAGAAATGTTAAATCGTATTGTAAAACATAAATGTGAGGGGTTTAAAAAGGGGTTGCCCCAAAAAGTGGGTGGTACTTGCCCATTAGTAGATGTGTATGAAGCGACCATCTATAAGATGCCGTCATATCGAATTTCAAGTTGATAATTACGTTTTTTATACAAATGCATAAAAGTGAGCTGTGGATTTGTATAAAGTGAAAAAGTGGGCGGGACACGCCCATTTGTATATGTATATGAAGCAGTTGTCCATTAAAATCCACTAAATCGAATTTAAAGCAAATATTAATTGAAATAAAGAATTTTTTTTTATAATTAAGCGCAGAAATCAATAACTTCACAATAATATCCACCGGTCCTCAAAGCGGGCCAAACATTGATTGTTTGTGGATATAATGGTGCCTCGTGGGTTTTGTTCACTCCAAATGCAGGTTGGCTTCAGGCTCTAGCACAGCGTAGGACTTTAGCGTAGCAGTGAATAGCTCACATGCTTGCTTTCTCGTGGAAGCAATTCCTTCAATGATTACATTTTCCAATATAACAACTATTTCAATGAAATATTTCTAGAAATCACCTTAGTTTGCTTAATTTCCGACCACCGTGTTTCATAAAATCATTATTTTTGATTTTGAAAAAAAAAAAATATACCATTTCAAAGATGCAGATGTGCACAATAATCTATATTTTCTCAAAATTGGTTGAACGAATCAATGAAATACAAACGCACACACAATTATTAAACGATAGCATGCGAGCAGCCAGTTACAAGTTGATAAGACTCTGCGAGTGCGAAAGAGATAGACACGTAGATATATTGCGTATTTACTTTGTACTTTCTCACTGTTTGTAGTTGCTTTGATTCGACCGCTGCTCATACTTACATACTAGTGTATGTTAGACGTACATACCAGATAATTGCAATGAGTACCTAAAACATACAAAAGAGAGTATTTAACAATTTTTATCATTGCCACGCAAGTGATGAAAGTGTGGCTGCAGCATGAACACTATATTATACGCGTAATATCAAAATTTTTACTGATAAGTACGATCGAGATCTGTTGTATACCAATTAAAGCATTGCAAAAAATGCATTCGAAAAGTCGAACAAGGCACTTACAGACTTACATATGTTTTCGTATGAACAAACAAATTAATGCAAGCACTGTGTACGCATATATTAAAAATTAAATGGTTTTGAAGTAAACAACCGCGATATTCTTAAGTATATTATTTCGCCTGTCTCTCTCTCTCTCTCTTTCTCTCTCTTTCTGTCTCATGGCTTCTAACAAAACTATGTATATATGTATATGGTGAATTTATAGTAAATGTGCCGTATTCCCCTTAGCAGCGAGCTTTTTCACTTTTTATTTATCTTTTGTCTTACTCTTTTTCATTTATTTCGAATTGGGCATTTCGTTTTTAGTTCAAGCACAAAATATTTAATAAACCGGCCAAGTGCGAGTCGGACTCGGGCACGAAGGGTTCCGTACCATTATCTATAAAAATAAATGTTTAAGTGAGGCTCCCATACAACAGACATGATTTTTTTTATAGTACGCAACCCTTCGTGCGCGAGTTCGACTTGCACTTGGCCGGTATATTATTTTAACTTTTTAAACATTTCTCAAAACAGCGTTTCATTTTTCGTCATTTTGTCTCAGATAGGTTTTAGTATAGCATAAATAAGGTGTATGTATGCAATAAACATGGTTTAAGCGTCAAATAATATTTAATATTACTCCAAGCCTAAAAGTAGACACTAAATACAGAAAGCTCCTATAAATATGCAGCATTGCATTTATCACTCTCGCACATACAGACCTTGATTGGTATGGGCGTATTAGAGCCCCCTTAAATATTTATTTTATTCTGTTTTTTTAGTATTTGTTTTTATACCGCCAACAGAAATACATCATCTGTGAAAATTTCAACTGTCTAACTATCACGGTTCATGAGATACAGGTGACATGCGGCCAGAGAGACGGACGGACGGCGGAGTCTTAGTAATAGGGTTTTACCCTTTGGTACGGAACCCTAAAAAAGTAACAGCGGAATATATAAATCCAGCTTGGGACGTGGTTTCAAACATAAAGTACAAAAGAAATGGACGAATCAAGTAGTATCGAATGCCAACCGAATTTAATGATTGAAATAACCATATCTTACATAACTTTGAACTTATTTTTACACTTTAACACTTTTAACTATAGTTTTGATTTCGTTTTACACTACCACAAAAGTCTGCGAACAGGCTTTTTTTTCGAAGAAAATAAATGAATGGTAGGATAACCCTTTCTCGCCAGTACCTACATAAGACGTCTTGGCATGGAGTCACTAATTTTTTTTTTTTTTTTTTTGTATCTTCAGTTGTAATTTTTTCCCTTTCCTCAATTATGACTTTTCATATTTTTGAGGATAATGGTGTGTTGACGGATTATGCGTTCGAGTAAGCCCCACAAATGCTCTATGGGAATCAGGTCCGGACATTAGGGAGGTGTCCTCAACTGATTTCTTATATTAGAAAGGAGCCAGAGCTTTACTTTATGCGCACTGCGTTTGGGGTTGTTGTCTTGCTAAAACCAAAACTTTTTTTGCAGCCCCAACTTCTGGGAACTTTGCAGCAAATTATCCTTCAAAGTTGGATATAACTAGTTTGGTCCATTATCGATTCAATAAATGTTAGTTTCCCAACACCACTGGCTACCATCCACCCCAAACGAAAACTCCTCGTTCACCATGTTTTACGGTTGGCAACAAATTTTACTTTTCAAAGGCCGTACCGCTCTTTCTCCATATCAGCTTTTTTCATTTTATCCAGAGAACGCAAAATTTGCTCTCCATGCGCTTCTGCTTATTTATAGCTGAGATATGGGGTTTTTTACGGGCAACTCGACCATGGTACCCAACTTTTTTTTAATAATTTCAGAGCTGTATAATAGGAAATTATTTTTGAATAAGTTTCTTCTACTTCTAGTGAGTAGTCAACCGTGGATTCTGAGGCACTAACTGAATGTCGCATTTTTTCTCTCGTCTTGCTTAAAGAGTTGGGCGACCTGATCGGGGATATATATATATATATGTACATATAGATATACCAACACACAAGTAAAGTAGCGAATGTAGCTGTGAAGCTAGCATTAAGTCTGTTGTTACATGTTTGTCGGTTCTCACGGATTTTACAGAGCGGACCACCAAAGAATGTAATCTACGGTTTATAAAAGAAGCCTTAAACAAAGTATAATGTATTTTGAAGTAGAGCACACTGTCTGTTTTTTTTTTTTTTTTTTTTGATATGCACAAATGAAAAATTTTTCATAATAGGTACTGGTATAGGAGATTGTCCGAGTAAGTAAAATTTTTATAAGCATATTAAAATCTAACTGCCGTGCCAAATTTGCATCAATGCAAAGAGTAGCAAGTCCCGAATTGCTGAATGATCAAAATTTTTAATACTTGAAGGAACACTAAATAAACGTTCAGCACTAGGAACATAGTACAAAATATACAAAGGGCGATGCGAACATTTGGGAAAATCGTTTTCTCTGAATAAATTGCATTTAACAAATGAAAAGGAGAAAGTCAATTCGAAATTTGCTTTTTTAAAAAGTTTGAGATGAACTAACTCTTCCTTAAATTCTTTAGATAAATCTGATTGGTGGTCTTTAATAAAGTTTGTTGGAGCAGTTCTTGTTTCAGTTTCTTTCAATATTTCGAATTTCCATAAAAAGGAAAAGGAATCATTCAGTTATGTCATGGCGTCGATTTAAAGTTCCCGCCATAACAGAATCGGCATCTTCATTTGTAGCTTTGTCTTCTATATTTTTATAGACAAATTTGGTTCACATATTTTTTTCGTTTTTTTTTTTTTTTTAGAGAGGAAAGAAATGATGAGAATTTCAATCACGTCGCAACTGCTTTACACTTGTGTAAATTGTTATCCAATTGATCCCGAATCAGCTGCAAACCGGTCACTTTCTTTCAAAATTTTGACTTTCAATATCGATAGTAACGTCTCTGGTTTGACGGAGGACTCTTCTCTCATTTATTGCAGCCAAAATCTTATACCAAATGGAAGATATCAGGATGCATTGGAATTTTTGCTCGTTTTTTCAAAACGCCGTTCACTCTGTTCGTGTTTTATTGTCTATAAATTTGGACAGCCTAACAAAGACAACATATCCTGTTACATATATTTTTTTGTAAAGCGTATAAATATTTAGTTTTTTTTTAAGGATTCAAACAAACACCCAGCCAAACTATTCTAAGGTGTCGTTAAAAATTTACACAATCAGATTTTCTTGGTCTTCTGCTCGTTCGAATCATCGGTGCCACCGATCCAATTTTGTAACATTTTATGGATATACGTTTCAAGACATTTTTAATGCTACATGTTTCGGACTATTCAGTAAAAACTTTGAAACTGAGCGTGCTGCAGTTTCATTGAGAATTCTTTTCTCACTTTTGTGGACTCTGTGTTTTATTAACGTTTTGTACAAATAATTTCATCTATTTTAATTTAAATGTTGCAACACATTTCGGCTGGTATTTGAAATTTTAGGTATTGATTATAAGTCCAATCTTCCTTGTCAGCTTCATTAGGGATTTGGTAATGCAACGATCTTTCTGAAAACCACTGTAGAAAGTACCATCTCGAAGTTCATCTGGAAGATAATTCAAAATTACTTGGCAGACACGCGAATTGTTGGCGAGGCGCTCATAGCAGCGCATGATCTGCCTGAAAATGATATTGGATGGCTCTATTCCCAGCTGCACAACTATTTTGCCCAATGTAAAAATTATGTGAGTGTAGCGGTCCGAATGGGAACAGATGAATGTAAAGCCTGTTCTATTATCTATAATGCGATAGAGAATGTAAGCGGATGCAGCTTTGCACTTCTCAGAGCCGGTCTCCATAATGCGCAAAACAATTGGAATTATCTCGGACATAAGTAAATATATGATTGAATTATCGTCAAGATTCTTTAGGGCCGTGCCGATACAGCCAAGAATCAACATGCGCAGATATTCGATCGACGGTAAATGCATTGCATTTTTTAATAAAGGGATCATGTATCCCAACACCTCGGAGCGCAGCAGGTGGGCCTTCGTCTCGGGGTCTGCGGCGATCATTTGAACTAGGGAAATTGCCACACAGGCTCGGTGTGACTGAGTGGCCGACAAAGTTCCGCACATGACCGGCGAATACACCTCTAAAATCTCCTGTAACAATGCCGCGATACACCCAGAGCTGTGCCACAGCAGAAAGCCTATGTTGTCAATGATTTTACGGTTCTGGCTTAGCACGCACATCGCATGGTAACGTTTCTCTTTAGTGCAGACATCTACCAGCAATTTGTAAATCTGCTTTTGGTCCTCTAAACGACTTGCCATATTTCCAAAACAGTTGCTTGACAATTTAATAGTTTGATGCAGTTAAAGGTAAAGCGCATTAACTTTCTTAAATTGAGAATACAGAAAAAAAAAAGAAAAAATCAAATTATACGTGAATTAATATTTTTTTGTGACACGGAAAAAATGATAAGTATGTACATACATTGCTTGCCAATTTAATAGTTTGATCCAGTTGATGGGAAGCGCATTAACTTTCTTAAAATGAGAATACAAAAAAAATAAATCAAATTCTACGCAAAATAATATTTTTTGTGACACGGAAAAAATTGTAATACGTACATATGTGAAAGAAACTTGTTATATTGACTAAAATCTCAAATACTGCTTTTATATTTTAAATATTTTTTTTTATTATTAATTTACAATCTATCAATAAGACAATAAGTAAGTTAGTTGAAAGTTCATAATATAACAGAAATAGCTGTACTCCAGTGAGAACAGCTATTATATTCAAAATTCTATAATTAAGAGTTTATTTACAATATATACAAAATTTAATCTCTAAAAGGTAAATCTAACACATGATTTATTTGAAGTCTTCGAGTTGTGTCGCTATTATCTAGTAGGCCTATTGCCAAAACACTTAAATGATCATGTAGTCTCTCAACATACCTTGTGCTTATTCTACGTATTTCATCTATTATGTATGGAATATTTAAATCTTTGTGAATTTGGTCATTAGCCACAAACCAGGGGGCGTCAACAATAAGTCTGAGCGTTTTGGACTGATATCGTTGAAGAATTTCAATATTTGATTGGCTTGCAGTTCCCCATAATTGGATAGCATATGTCCACACAGGCTTTAAAATAGCCTTGTAAAGCCGAACTTTGTTCTCCAAACTAAGCTGCGATTTTCTCCCAAGCAGCCAATACATTTTTTTTGTTTTTATGTTGAGTTTCTTTGTCTTGCCTTTAATATGACTTTTCCAAGTTACTCTCCGATTTATATCGAGTCCAAGATAATTTGCGGAGTCACTATGAGGAATTTGTGAATTATTTGAAAATACTCTTCTCAGAGCAAATGTGACATGTTTCGACTTCTCAGTATTAACCTTTATTTTCCATTTCTTAAGCCATCGCTCTGTTTCAACTATTTCATTTTGAATATCTTGAGATACTTCTGCCGCAGTGTCTTTAGATGCAATTATAGCTGTATCATCAGCATAAGTGGCTACTTGAACATCACTGACAACAGGAAGATCGGCAGTGAATATTGTGTAAAGGACAGGTCCCAGAACACTGCCCTGTTGAACACCAGCATGGATACTATATAGTTTCGATGTTTTTCCTTCCATTTGAACATAAAAGTGTCGATTGCTTAGATACGATTTCAATAAGAGGAAAAATGGAGCAGGAAGCAGTTTTTTCATTTTATATAACATGCCTGGATGCCACACTCGGTCAAATGCTTGTTGTATATCAAGAAATACTGCCGCAGAATACAGTTTCTTCTCGAATCCACTTGTAATTATATCCACTATACGATGACATTGCTCTGGAGTCCCATGAACTCTCCTAAACCCAAACTGATGTTCCGGTATTATATTGTATTCATCCAAAATTGGTAACAATCTACTCATAAGTATTCTTTCGAATACTTTGGAGAATGTCACCAGCAAGCTAATAGGACGGTAGGACGAAAGAATATTTTCAGGCTTGTTTGTTTTTGGAATCATTATCACCTCCGCACATTTCCATTGTGTAGGAAAGTGATCCAGCCTCAAGATCGCATTGTAAATTAGTGCTAAAAATTTAATACACTTTTGAGAGAGCATTTTCGTAACTCTTCCGTCTATTTTATCATAGCCTGCTGACCTTTTTTGATTCAGTTTTGCGAATTCTTCTTTGATTTCAGACACAGTAATTCTACGAATTGGCATGCACATTTGACAAGGTACATCCAGAAACTCTATTATTTCAGTATCTTCTGGCGCAAGATTTGAATTTGGTTGAAATGTTGAGTGTAAATGTTGTGCAAATGCCTCAACCTTAGCTTTGGCGGTTTTACACCATTCTCCATTATGATTACGTATAGCAACATTTCGTTTTGCAGATCGTTTTAAATATTTCTCCAAAGGCTGTATTCACAGTCTTTCGTGTTAGGATCCAGACTTTTTAAAAACTGTGCAGTTGCTTCATTTCTTACTTCGTGCAAGCGTTGTTTAAGTTGGAATGATACTGTATTGTACCTAGTTTTATCTGCTGGACATATACTGGTTTGCCAATTTTTCCGGAGCTTTCGCTTATTATTTATAAGGTTCCTAAGCTCAGCTGATATAAAAACAGTATTCGCTATAGAACTTTTCGCTGGTGCAGTACACAACAGACCTGCTTCATGTATAATGTTTGTAAATGATTCCACAGCCGTATCCACTTCTAAACCAGTTTTGAGAGATATATTACTATTTAGTTTCGCATCTATCCAATCTTGAAATGCTAAAATATCTGTCTTAGATGTGACAATTTTATATTTATTTGATACTGCCGGAAGAGCAGTGCCATATGTAATTATAATTGGCGAATGGTCTGAACTTAGGTCATAGTTGTCCGAAATTTCCAGATGATGCCGTGGTATTCCAAAATAAACTGCAAAATCCAAAAGATCCGGTATTTTGCGGGGGTCTGATTGCCAATACGTTGGTTTTCCCGTAGACAGTGTTGAAAAATTATTGGTATTTATGCATTTATATAGCTCCTTTCCTTTGGGATTTGCTAACCTTGATCCCCACCAAGGGCGTTTGGCATTATAATCTCCAACAACAATAACTTTACAACCAAGTTTTTTGAAAAATTTGCAGTAATCTTGTTCTTTAAAACAAAATCGTGGTGGAAAATACACTGCACAAACTGTAATATCAAATGACATGCATTCAACATTAATGCAAGCAGCCTGTATAGCATTTTCTTTAACTATTTCCATGATATTATATTTAAGCCATCTTTTAATTAATATTGCAGAGCCGCCATGAGCTCTATTATCTGGATGATTTGCAACTATTAGATCATATCCATGAATTTTAAAGTGTGTCCTGTTGGTAAAATGAGTTTCTGATACCAAGTTTGATATCCACTTGGTATCAGAAACTCATTTTACCAACAGGACACACGTTAAAATTCATGGATATGATCTAAATGTAATTAGATTTGAGGAAAAGTTTTACTTCTTCTGTGTGGTTGGAAAGCCCATTTGCATTCCATATAGCAATTTGAAGATCTACTTGCATATTTTTGATATTAACAGAGATATCATGTTGAGGAGGTTGTTTGTTAATTCAAACTGTTTGGCTAATAAACCGTCGATTCTTTGGAAAGGGTCTTCGCTAGTATTAAACTCATTTGGTCTGTGCGAAGATGAAAAGCTATGCTCCTGAGGTGGTTTGCTTGAATGCTGACGAGAAGAATGGCTATTAGGCTTCTGCTTTGCAACTAATTCTTGATAAATTTTGCATCCCTTGTAGCTGGCAGCGAAACGAAGATTTGAACGTGTTCAATGGATCTGCCCACATGTGTCAAAAAGTGCGAATTAATCGATCGAAGAAGGTAGTGATGAATGTGTCAAGAGCGATGACGAGGGCGAAGACGATGGCGAAGATGATGGCAAAGACGAGGATGAAGACGTTGAACAAGAAGTCGAGGGTAAATATGTTGAACAAGGAGACGACATCGATGAAGACGGACGCAGCGTACAAGAAAATGTACAAAGCAACGCACATAACAATGCACTCAACGTAAACGATCCCGACTCAAATGCACTCAATGTAATCGCACACGACGTAAATTAACTCAATATAAAATCGAACGTGCAATTAAGAGCCGAATATGAGTTATTGAAGAGAGAAGCAGATCTATAAGACGCGAAAGAATTCTTTTAGAAAAAGAAAACAAATTTCTACAACAGCGAGTTCAAAGCAAAGAAGCAAATGACATGGCGAAGAGTACACCAAAAACTTCAATTGATTTGGTTTCAAAGTTAATTCCCGAGTACGATGGAGTCTCTAATTTTAGCGTGTGGCAATCGCAATTAAAATGCGTCGGCGAGACTGTTGTTTATCAGCAAGCTAAAGGGTAAGGCACAATCGTGGCTCTACTCAAAGCCAAATTTTGCAACAGAAAATACCGATGCTTTACTTGTTCAAATGAATGAAATATTTGGCACAAGCGAAAACCGAATTGTATTGCGCCATAAACTGGAAGACAGAAAATGGAATGTATGGCGAAACTTTCATACAATACTTTAATAATAAAGTAATGCTAGCAAATCCTATCTAAATGGAAGAAACTGAATTCGTCGAATATATAATCGAAGGCATAACCGACTACCAACGCGCATACAAGCTAAATTGCAGTGCTACACTACTAAGGCACAAATAGTGCAAGCGTTTTCGAAAATTGGTCAACGTACGAGCGGCGAAATGTATAAAGCAGCAACATCGGAGCAGCAGACGAGTGTGATCAGGTGCTATAACTGCAACTCACGTGGACACATTATTAACACATTGGTCTAGCCCCAGCAACATCAGATGTTAGACCTGTAAGGAGTTGGTATGATTCATTTTTGAATTTTTAAGTGGATGCAACATACTGTCTTATCCTATGCTACGCATAGAGTGCCAGCGAATGTCACGACGTCTATCGCGATTAAATTTACTCAAACATGACATTGAAAATTACAAGATCCCGTTTACGAGTATTGAAATCACTCGCTCACATTAGATGCTCACATCCAGAATACATCAGGCTCGAAGCCGCCATCATGATGGCGAGCATCACAAAAACAAAGATCCAAACAAACGTTTTTTTATAATCAATTAGTTTAAACATCTTCTACCTTGAGTCTGCATCGAAGTAATTATTTCCCTTAAAACAATTTATTATACCATTCACACATAGTGTGAAATGGTATTATCAGTTTGTCTGAAAGTTTGTAACGCATTAAAGGAGCCATCGTAGACCCCATAAAGTATATATGCTTATCCAGTTGAAATTTTGCACATATACTTATTTTTATTGTAGTTTAATAGAGTATCAAGATTGATCGGCCACGCCCACTATTTGGGGTAGCTCCCATACAAACCTACTGCCCAAGAAAACTTCTTTATTAAAGTCTATATTAGGTTGAAATGCAATGTGGTGCCTTTTTATGGTCAGCCGCTTAACATACATAGACTAACGGGCGTGGCCCATCCAGTATTTGCGGTAGCTCCCTTACAAACCTATGGTCCACTTTTGACTTTTTGTAGGAAAAACTTTTTTATTAAAGTCAATATTAGGTTGAAATTCGATATGGTGCCTTTTAAGAGACAGCCGCTAAACATACATTGACAATTGTCGCCCACTTTTTGAGGTAGCACCCATTATTATATAAAAAAATAATTCGTTACATATTGCTCCATGTACGTACAGTCCTTAAAAATAATGTCTTCAATTATGCTACAGCATTCCTTTTTAAGGACAGCCGCTTAACTTTTATAGACTAATGGGCGTGTCTCGCCCGCTTATTTTGGGTAGCCCCATACAAACTCACCGCCCAAATATTTCTCACGTGTAAACTCACTTTTTAACTTTGTCAAAGAAAAGCTTTTATCTTGATAGTAGAGAAAAAGCAAGATGCTCTGATAATCGGATTTCAAATTTCAGTGTTATTTTCTTTCAATTTATCTACATATGCTAAGCATTCGCTTTTTAACTCTAGTTCATCTGACGCCCAAATAATTGGATTATCATTAGAACTCGTAACACTTTCTGAAATTTTCATATTAACATTTGAATTAAATTTCATTACTGCCGGCTCTTGATTTCATCTGCTATCACCAATTGTGCTTGCTTTATAAACTATGTATTTATAAACGGTGGCGGATCTAGAAATAGTAATTGGAGACTGTTCAACATTTTATAAAAAAAAATTCTTTAGTTTTCATTAAAGTTGTGGTCCTTTTAAATTGCTGTTTTTATGCCATATTTGCATAACAAAAGGATTCTTGTAGTTCGAAAACTCGATAATAAAACTAAATTAAAACTTATTAAAACACTAGTTTATAGCGAAACGATGAAAGTTTCTCTTAAATTTATTTTTTACGGTTATTTTGGTGCGCTGAACACGAAAAACACACTCATTTTTTCATCTGTGCCATTCACGTAGATAACGGTATATTTGGTTTCGATTCATGATATGAATTATGCCAGCGACTAAACTGAACGCAAAACCGGATAGGGTGAATCGCACATTACTCAACTCATTTCGATAAAAGTTTAAAAAAAAAGACAGGGAAAATTCAAATTCCAAGCGACGAAAGCACACTTCAGTTTAAATTTACTTCTAAATTCCTTGAGATTGACCAAAATTAAAATTTAACCATGCTGCAAGGTTAAAACCAACTTACAAATAATGGGTTGAAGGACTATTTTGGTTTCTACCTAATTTTTCGGAAAACATCGAAGTGAACCTGTTTTTAAAGTGAAGTAGAGGCTGCCGGTAGCACTATGGATCTATTATATGTAGCAAAAAATAAAATGCAGTGGTATGCAACATCGTTACCCAGTCCTATTCGAACTCTTGCGGGAGAATATTATTTCTATGTATACAACCAGGATCAACTTGACTTGCTATGTCCAGATGCCATGATATACTGACTACTTTTTTGCTATTTTTTCCTCCATCATTAGACAAAATAATTACACAGGTCTACAAATACCGGGGTCATGTCAGTTGTTGGAAAGCTAAGGGCCATTACGGAAGTAATCTGCTGCGTAGAATCCGAATCCGGGGTCAGAATTGGCCCATCACGTCTTTATATCGATATTAATCTCTTGAACTCTTAAATTAAAGGATAAGAGTAGTACTAAATGATGTAACTGGAGAGACAGACCACAAACATTTTTTGCACCCTATACATAACCTCACAAGTATGAAAAAAACGCCGTTTTTCTGGCACATAACCTTAAATATCTCAAAATCCTGAAGTGATGGGCCAAATCTGACCCCGGATTCGGATTCTACGGAGCAAATTACTTTGGAAATTACCCTTAGCTTTCAAACAACTAAACCATGTTGATCTGTGTTATTGATAATACCAACATGTTCGGGAGAATCAAGTTCGATGGCAAATAGAAAGATATAGATACAGCCACTTTGCGTGCATATTTGGCTGTACTCATACTTGCTGGAATGTGTCGGTATGTAATCATTTATTTCCGTATTTTGCTTTAGGAAAATAATTAGCAAATTCATTTTTTTTTTTTTTTTGTAACAGTGGCAAAAATGAAGACGTACATTTGTTTGATACACGTTTTAGTCGTCCTATTTTCCGATCAATTATGTCTGAGGACACTTTTCAGGTCATTACACGCGCACTCCGCGTCGATAATTATAATGCTATCAGCCGAAGACAAATGCGAAGTCGAGTTTAAGTTTCCTCCTATTCGTGATTTGCGGAATAGTTGGAAAGTCCTTCTTTCAAAGTTTTATAACTGTCACGAAAATGTGACAATTGATGAACAACTGGTGACTTTCAGAGGACGGTGCGCTTTTAGACAATATATGCCTCCAAAACCTGCCAGACATGTATGGCAGGTACAGGGTGAGGCAAAAGTAATCACCCTATTGGAAAACGCTATAAATTTTGCAAATGGCGCCAAATGTCCATTCGGTGTTGACATTTGTGAAGTAAACAAACGCAGAATATAAATAGACAAGCCATGAATCGTTTTACTCCGCAAGAACGCGGAATAATTGATTCCATTTTATTGCGCAATGGCCGTCCGACACCAACTGGACAAACACTGCGGCGTTTGGCCACTCGCCTTGAAGAGACTGCGACAACACGAGATGTTCCCAAGGCTGGCCGGCCCCGTATCAGCCGTTCTACTGAGAATATAGCTGTTGTTGCCCAAGATGTCGAAGAGGAGCCCGGAATATTGACCAGACGACGTGCCACTCAATTGTCCCTACGCAGAATTTTGGTGAAAGATTTTAAAATGTTCCCTTACAAAGTGCAGACAGTGCATCAGCTGTTAGCTGTTGACCGCCAAACGCGTCTAACCTACGCTCAAGACATCCTGAATCTCAACGAAGAGGAGGACAGTTTTTCCTCGAAAATTATCATGAGCGATGAGGCTCATTTCCATCTTAGCGGTTACGTGAATAAACAAAATAATCATTTCTGGGGAAACAGGACGGTGCAACGGCGCACATTGCTCGAGCCACAACCGATATTCTGAAGGAAGCATTTCCGGGTCGCTTAATCTCTCGTTTTGGTGATTTGCACTGGCCGGCCAGATCACCCGATTTAACCGTTCCAGACTTCTTTTTATGGGGTTTTTTGAAGTCGCGGGTTTACGTTAACAAGCCTCAGACTCTTGAAGCCCTTAAGGAGAATATTCGCCAAGAATGCGAGAACCTGTCGCCCGAAGTTCTGGCAATAGTGATGGAAAATGCCATAAAATGGGCCCGTATGGTCATCAACTCTGGCGGCGGCCACTTCTACTTGATGGAATAAATTCGAATGGATTAAAAATAAACAAATTTCAGAAGCAGAACCAAATTATTTCATTATAAAAAAGAATTACAACAAACGAACATCGGGTGATTACTTTTGCCCCACCTCAGAACACATCGTCTTGGACATGACTTAATGTTTGAAGGTTTAAAATATAACCGCCGATTATTTTTTTTTTTTTCTTCTTATGACTTATGTGGGAACAGGAACGGAAAAATAAAACATTCATCCCATTCAAGCTGCTTATTTTGGGCGAACATTGTATTTGCAAACATGCTAGATATATCCGCACTGAATGCGTTTATTATATTTTCCGAAGTCGACGTTTCGTGGGGAGCAAGAAATTCAAATCGTAGGAGGCCAGAATTCTTCAGAGAATTGGCGCTTTCTGTGGCTTAAGACCACATGATGAGACGAGACGAGACAACAATTCTCAGCTGAGCTACTGGCTGAGATAAGAGAACCTCCCACAGGTTCTGTAGCCCCTACAGGCAGTATTACTAAGACCCCAGTTATTAGAAAACGTGGAACTTTCAGTTACTGCAATTCCAAATGTGACAGCAAGTATGTAACCTGTGTGAAATTTATTTGCAAACTAAACCGGAATATAATATGCTCATCGTGTTATAAATAAATAACAAAGTAATAAATAAAAAATTAATAAATATTCCCGATAAATGCTATAGAATTGTATTGTATTTTGTACAGTAAATGAAAAATTACAATGGACCAAAATGGTCCAAAACATAAAATTAGTAACTTTTCATTTTTCTACTTTCCAATTTCTTTTAGATACTTGAATACCTTGTTTAAAACATTTATTTAGAAAAAGACCATATGAGCTTAAGTTCCACGAACATTCGACCGAAAAAACACGTAAAAGTTCAAGTCGAAGCACATTTTCTTCACACACTTCCAATGAATGGAAACATCAGCGGCCACGGTTTGCAAAGTCTTATAAGTACAGCCTCTCAAAATTGTACTCTTATTAGCAAAACAATAGCCGGAAATCATTAGCAAAATAGTAATAACACTAGGATAACAAAAGATGTGCATGGCTGAGACTTACTTTTCCGTTTATTTTCGGGGCGTTGAATCCAAATACGACATAAGAGTAGGCTCGAGCCAACTTAACCCCCAGCTCTGGATCCGCCACTATATATAAATCAAGCTAAACTTTTCAAGACTTTGGACTTTTTCTTGAGCTCGTTGAACTCGTTTCGGTGTCAAGAATGAAACAAGTACAAACGATAGCTCTTATACCATTCACACGAAATGCGTACTAGGATCTGTGCGGAAGGGACAGTTCAGATCTTTCCAATAAGCGCGCTCGCCGACATCACATACACAAAGTGTGAACTATCGGGGGCCTTGTGCAGTACTGCATGTATCACCGGCTCAGCCTTGACACAATGCGGACACCAGCTCTATCCCTTTTCGTTGTTGCCGCCGCTGAAAAGCACATGGACGGTTCGATCGCCTTTAATCTCTTCCATCTTCTTGAGGTATTCTACCCAGCCTTTAAGGTTATGTGTGAGCACCATTCTTTTATTAGCCTTGATGAACTTGGACGTTCAAATTTCAGGCTGATAAAAGAAAGAAAAGCTGATTTAAATAAATAAGTTTTTCATACGAAATGTCTAAAATGAGCCGATGGTTTGTATGGGGGTTACCACACAAAGTGAGGGACATCAAGACTTCAATTGAAAAGAGTTCAGTATTTGGGCGCTTGAATGGTTGGAAATTCATCCAATTTTCACCGCTAGATTCGTTTCAGTCATTAGGCTCACTTCGTCAATAAGCAAAATTGTGGTATTTGGTACGTGTAAAATCCAAAGATGATCCATTAGCTACGTACACACCCCGGAACTCGACCTTGTATGGTAGGAGCAAGCACATTGATAAATTTGTAAAGAATCGGTTCTTAAGAAGCCTTCATATCAAATTTTAAATTGATATCAACTGCAATAAATACGTTTTTCATACAAAACTCCTAAAGTAGGCGGCGGGTTTTTATTGGGTGTATGTATCATGTTTGTGTGCATAGTCTTTGAAAATAAGCTCTAAAAAAACGCATGACCTGATCAAAAATCTGATCTTTTTAATCAACAGACATATATTGGAGATTACATGAAAAATGTCGGGTGTACAAATTAGATTTTTGCGCATTTTTAAAAGAAAAAGAAATAATTCACAAATAGTATGAATTGTATTAAAATTTTGTCAGGGAGATTGTAACGCATCCATAAAGTATATACATATTCTAAATCAGCTTAACGAGACTCGGTTTTTAAGATATCGATCTGAAATCGGATAACGAAGACTTTCTACTTTGCTGAAAATAAGTCACATTAATCGTGCCACTTATCACTCAATGAGTTTTAAACACACAAATCGAAAAACAAGAAAAATGGTTAACTTCGGTTGAACCGAAGCTCTTACTATTCAGACGAAATTTTAAATCTTATTGTAAGACATATATACAATAATATTACATACAATTATTTTATTTTACTTGTGTGTAGAAGTGGTTTGTATGGGAACTACTTCAAAAAGTGGTGGGATCACACTTATAGATATATATATTATATGTGAAAAATCCCTTCGAAAGAAACCACCATGTCAATTTTCAAAGGGATATTGACAGCTGTAAAAAAAATTTCATAAAAACAGTCAAAAGTTGGGGGTAGTTTGTATGGGGGCTACCCTAAAAAGTGGGAGTGGCATGTCAATTTTGACACACTGTTATTGTAAATTGTAGTAAAAGGAAGTCTATGTGCCAGTTGTCATTAAAAATTGGTGCACAACCACATACAGACGGATAGACAGACGGACATAGCTAGATCTACTCGTCTCGTCAAGCTTATCAAAAATTTATATACTTTGTGGTGTAAACGGTGCCTCCTCCACACTATGTGTAAATGGTATAAAAACTATGCCTGCATATTCTTTGGAACGTTCTGTCGATTAAACGGCTTGATGGATTTTGACATATAAAGTTTTCTTAATATCGTCTTCATTGCGAGAGTGGCATAGGCTATAATATATTCTATATAGCGTTAGATGTTGTTGGAGCAATAAAGGAGAACGCTTTGATCCTGAAATCAGTACCAAGTTGGCAAAATTTTGCTCTCATTTTATATTGGTTTGATATTCAGCTGAAATGCAGTACAGAAAAAGTTTTTTCTTAATTATTGGGTCTAATGCATACATTAGATTCGTTCGTTACACAGTGGGCCAGGAGGTAGGCAAAAGCGGTCAAAACACAGAATTTGATCGGATTCGCTTGAAACTCGTTACTCGGGGGTTTTTGGGGTCGCTGATTACGAATCCGATATCTGCATTTTAAAATTCAAAATGGTGGATCCAATTTGTCAAATCAACAATTTGTAGCAATATGTACTTATGTTATTTACTGTAGGGTATTCATAAGTTATCTATAAGCTATATATAAGTCATAGCTGTAATAATTACTAACTGTCGTTACCTATGTATAAGCCCTAACTGTAAACTAGAGTTAGGCAGATGGTAAGCTGTCGCTTATATTGCGCAGCACTAGTCAAGACACAATAAATTGGATCGTTGAACGGAGCACGTTTTATTCTCAGCTTATTCCTGAATAAAATTATTAGAAAGTTTTCTTCCAACGCTGATGAAGACTTCGGCTGGGGTTCTTGCGGATGTTAGATCAGTTCAAAGCGCACAGCACAAGCTGAGCTTAAAAAACCCAAAAATAATACGATTTTCACTGCCGTGCTTTACGATACACAATTTGTTCATAATAAAATACGCTGAGAAATGGCAAATGGCAAAAATGAGTAACTGGATCAAGCAATCGAATATCGATTAAGAAGCGCGTGTTAATATTCACAAACACAAAAAGTATATTCTGTAATTTTTTTTTTTTAATTTCCGATTATATACTATTTAACAGGAAAAATAGAGATTTGTGCTTAAGTGCTACGAAAAAAAAATATTTGTCTTAAAACTAGTTAACAACAACTGTGGTCAAAAGTATATGACACGATGATGAATCACAATGCCAGCTCTTAAAAAACGTGCTGGCCAAGATGCGTAAATAGACTTAGTTCCAACCGCCTGATGCAGGTGGTAAATAGGCGTTGCCGGGTGCAGCGTGACCATGACCATGACCATGACCGCCGCTCTCCTCATGAATGACCTTGATGGTTTTCACTTCCTGATGTCCACCGGCATAGCCATGATCATGTCCGCCAGAAACGAATCCACCGCCGTGCGAGTGACCATGATCGAAACCACCACCGTGAGCATGACCGCCCTCCTCGTGGATAACCTTTATGGTCTTGACTTCCTGATGTCCACCGGAGTTACCATGATCATGTCCGCCAGAAACGAATCCACCACCGTGTCCGTGATCGAAACCACCACCGTGAGCATGACCGCCCTCCTCGTGGATGACCTTTATGGTCTTGACTTCCTGATGTCCACCGGCGTAACCATGATCATGTCCGCCAGAAACGAATCCACCACCGTGTCCGTGATCGAAACCACCACCGTGAGCATGACCGCCCTCCTCATGAATAACCTTTATGGTCTTAACTTCTTGATGACCGCCGCCAGAGGAGAAGCCACCACCGTGCGAGTGTCCGTGATCGAAACCACCACCACCGTGAGCATGACCGCCTTCCTCATGAATAACCTTTATGGTCTTAACTTCTTGATGACCGCCGCCAGAGGAGAAACCACCACCGTGCGAGTGTCCATGATCGAAACCACCACCACCGTGAGAATGACCGCCTTCCTCGTGAATAACCTTTATGGTCTTAACTTCTTGATGACCGCCGCCTCCGTGCGAGTGTCCATGACCGCCACCATGCGAGTGTCCGTGATCAAAGCCACCACCGCCGCCAACATGCTCAGTAGCAATAGGTCCAATAACCTTAACGGTTTTCACTTCATGGTGTCCTCCATGGCCGCCACCACCGATGAAGCCGCCGCCGCCGCCGCCGCCGCCACCTCCGCCATGACCATGACCTTCCTCATGTATAACCTGAACGGTGCTAACGGATTCACTGTGTCCATGACTGTGACCACCACCACCGTTGCCATAACTGTAACCACCGCTGCTGCCGCCGCCACCGCCACCGCCCAAAAAGCCAGCGGCGCATGTAGCAACCAAAGTCGCAAAGATACAAACAAAGACCTGCGAATGAATGAAAGAAAATTAATATTATAAAGTTCAATGATGTATTGTTTCCAGAGGTTTTTATATTAGTATACCTTCATGCTGGAAGTTTCTTGCTTAAGACGAAATATGTGGAACTTCACGTAGCTGAAGGACTGACTGAAGCTAGTGCTCAACTGATGATGACTCTCTTGCAGCGCAAACCTTTTATATACCAGCGACGACCATCTATCGTTGAAGCAGAAACAAACGCAGCAACCGCCTCTTCTGCGCTTGCTCAATACGCTGTTCGAGACGGTGAGGGCGATGGCGATAGCGATAGCGATAGCGACGAAGACGCCAGCGCCCCAAAGCAATCCAACACACAGCTGCTCTATTGCGTTGTGCTTTCGTCATCGCTGGGCACACGCATCGGACCACTTCCAATTGGAAAACGTGCTGAGCGCTGTGCGCGAATGAGAAAGAACCATTATGCGGCAATATACTATTTACCGCTCCAGCTGCAGCGGCCTAATGCGATAAACAAAAATATGTTTTTAAGTCGAAATAGTTTATAAGAAATCGATAAAAAATGCAAATTACAAAATCAAAATTTAAAAAAAAAAAAAAGTTATAAAAATCAAATACATAATAAGAAAAAGGTTAAAAGCATTTTGCTTTTTTTCTACTTTTATTTTCACAAGTTTATTTCTATTTGTATCCGAAATCGAATCGCATTCATTTCCAGCATTCAGTTTCAGTTTAGTTTATTGTAAATGCAAATTTGATTTTAGCAAACTAGTTTTTTTTTTGTTTTTTTTTTTTTCGATTTTGCATTTTTGTGTGCATAAAAATTTCTAATTGGAGATTTATGTTTGTATAACAACCGCTGGCGACATTCGATCAATAAAACACAAATATGTACATATGTATGTATCTATATGTATCTACTTAAGCTTAAACGATAAAATGTTTCACTAGCATTCCTCTCAGGCGCAGCTGTCAGCTAGACGCCTTTCTTGCCCTCTGCAACGCTCTAGAGTTTAGGCCGCTGTGTTAGACAGCTGGGCTTTTTCGATTTCGAAACAATTTGGATATTTAACTTTTTTCTTCGGTGTGCATCTCTAATTTATTAATAAAAAACAAAATATTTAATGAGCTTGGATTTTTTTTATCCAACAACATAGTTAGCTCAGCGTGTGACCTACATGAAGTCAGTGATCGTCCAAGTAATAGCGATAGTTTGTATTGAAAAGATTATCAAAGAATATATACCTAAAATTGGATGTAATGGCTTCATATGGTCCGACGCTTGACATAGATATCAATGAACGCATCCCGACTTCTTTAAGTGCTGTAAAATATGCTGTGAAAATTGCAAATGAAGTAATTTAGGAGCTTTGCAAATTATATATATATATATATACTAGCTTTAGCCCGCGGCTTTGCTTGCCAAAAATTAATTGAAAAGAAAAAAAAATAATTTGATAATTGTTTTGTTTTTATTGCCTGACCAGGATCATCAGTATCCAGAATTCTTAAATTCAACTTAGTTTAAGAAACTGAAAACACATGTTTTATTAAAATATCTCTCTACAATAAATAAATAATTTTGGATGAATTCTGTTGAGCCTGCGCGGAATATACAAGTGAAAAAGGTCAGAAGCCAGATGGTTTGGACGCAATTGTCGAACAATTTCTTCTGCAACCATCTGCAGTCTAAGATCTCTGTGTATGTTATCGTTTCGAACATACCAAGGTGCGTCAGTGATCTTACGGAGTGTAATGTTTTGGTATCTCTGTAGGATGTTAATGTTAGACCTAGCTGCAGTTACCCACAGCTATATTCCATATATCCATATCTGCTTCAGGATTGCTTTGTAGAGACTTATTTTGTTTTCTAGACGGAGCTCAGCACGGGAACTAAGTAACCAGAGCATGTGCTGTGTTTTAATGTTCAGTTGTTTTCTTTTGGTTTTTTTTTTTTTTTTTTTTTGATTTTTCCAAGTCAGTCTTTTGTGTAATAATATTTTATAGCGTCGCACAAAGGTATCAGTATATTATTAAATCTTATTCGACGAATAGAACTTCCTATAAGCGTAAATAGTATATTCCATTTTTTCATCTATGTTTCCGATGCAGTTGAAGTTTTAAAAGACATGTTGCGGCAGTGACAGAATTTGCTCTAGCAATTATTGCTGTATGATCCACATATGTAGCTAATTTTACTTCGTCACAGTTTGTAACAGACATATCGTCACTATAAAGCAATGACCCTGAATACACTGCCTTGAGGAACTCCAGGTGTATAGCTTTTATAGAAGAATGGGTAACTTCGCATCGTTACGTAAGAATATCTCTCGGTCAAATAAGTTCGAAGGAAATGGAATTGAGGTGATGGTAATGACTGCTTTATCTTAAGAAGAAGTCCCTATATTGAATCCCTAAATATTGCAGTCTGGCTTCCAATGGCTACATTTTTCAGTTCTACCAGCTTGCCTTAAGCTTTCTCGAAATTCTGTTGAAACATTCTTATCTCTCGGACAATGTGTATGTTGCACTATATGCCGCACAGTCTTCTTTTTTCGATAAGTAGATTTCACTCTAATTTCACTGCAGTACAAAGAATAGTTCGTGTACGTAGGATAGCTTGATATTGCCATTGAGCCGGGGTAGATATTTTAGCAGCTTTATGAATTTTCTTGTTGAGTAATTGAATTGTGTCATCTATGTCTTGTTCATTTCTTAGCTCCATGTTTAGTTTAATATACTTCATCTAACCAGCAGCGGAATAAAGCCAGCTCAGTAGCCTTGCTAATTATAATTCGTTTACATATTTTTACGTCAACTGGAATATTTATAAAGATGACTACAGCAGAATTACCCGAACACAGATCTGGAAAATCTCTTATTCGCAACCTTCTTCTGTCAATACTACAATACAATGAACTCCTATGTCCAATAAATCGGGATATCTTGTTGGATCTGTGGGGCAATATGTAGGACTACCTATGTTAAGAACAGAATAATTTCTTGCGTTTGATGCATTTTAGTCGTTCTTTTAGTTATTCCCTAGTTAATGAAGCGTATTTGAAATCATGCCTTCAGAAACTTGATGGCGGGGTGGCACTGGCAATATTCAGATTACGAATGCTTGTTTGCGCCGCAATAGTAGTAATTTGCGCCCAGTCGTGTGCAGTGGGTCTGCACAATGAAAATTGTATGCTACTTTTTATTATAATTGCAGATTCACCGCACGCTGTACCGGCAGGATGATTTGTCGACACGACCTCATAGCCCCGTGTTTTAAAATCTGATAGTTCATTGAAATGTGTCTCAGTAAGTAAAACAATGTTCACATTCTGTGATTTTATGACACGATCGATTTCGAACACATGTTGGCATGCGCCATTTGCATTCTGGTACATTTAGTTTCAATTGAAGTTCATGTAAGGGTACACCCGATAGCTCAAGTGATTTTATGAACTCCGCGTGATATGAAGTGTTTTGTTCTGTATCTTTTATTTATTTCTCCCTGAACCTCTTTTAAAATATCAGTGTTGATTTTGTTTACGATTTCATTTTTGTCGCCAGTATTGCTCTTGCGCATAACAAGTAGCCACTATTTAATTACAAAATTCTCTTGAAAGTAAAATATAACCTTCAACATCTGTGTTCAAACATCACCAATTTTCAATAACGTCTCTGTGTAATATTCCAATTTCACGTCATTGTGAAGATGCACTCTCATATTCGTTTTAAGACTGAATTTTTTTTTTTTTGTTTGCTCTTTGGAAACAAATTTATTTTTCATGACAAAAGGGGTTCTTTGTCCTTTTCTGTACCGTTGAAAATGTGTCTACAAAATTTCATGGTGATCGGTTGAGTAGTTTACGCGTAAAAGCGTAACAAACTCACATTCGCATTTATAATATTAGTTAAGATTGGGATTTATAATCGCAAGACTACAGAAAAGATTCAAACTATATTTTGAACATCAAAATACATAAGAGCAGCTCATAAAACCTTGTGAGCAAAAATATTGTATGTGCTACAAAAATCTATTTTATTCTGGTTATATTGCTTTGTTTCACAAAATAATTTATTTCAGTTAGTAGTAAAGTAGCTTAGTATTGATTATCATTTCAAATTTCATAAAGATATTGCCAACCAAACAAAAAAAAAAAAACTGTCTCTTGTAAGAATTAGTTTTTGTGATATACGATCGACCTATGCTGTTTACATTGTTATTATGCATGAACTTGTTTTATAGTAACTGGACAACAGTAAAAAATTATATGGCACATACGTTATTTTTGCGCTCAACAAAAAAATCACTGTCACTAACAATAAAATTGAAACCGAAATATCTGCGTATTTATTTATTATTACCATACTACTTACTATCTTTGTGCTACAAGAATACCAAGTAAAAGAGACACCCATTAATATAAATATATGCAAGGCACTCGTCCATAAGAAGCCACTACATCGAATTTCAAGTTTGTACGGGGTCTGCCACTAACAGTGGGTGTAGAATATTGATATGGATACTTTATGTGCTCAGGAGAAAAAGTAAGTTTAGTTTTATGAATGCAGTCTGGAGATTTTGAAGCTAAAGCGTTTTTTGTAACACCCCGATAAGGAGCCATTTCATAGCGTTAGCTTCTTATGGGAACCTTGAGAAGTAAACGTAAAAACTCGTTAACAAACGTCAGATCAGCAAGAACAATGATTAAGAGAGAAATCAATTAAACTAGCTGGTCGATCTAGCCATGTCCGTCTGTCTGTCTGTCTGTTGTTGCGCATTTTTTGGGCACCAATTTTCACGCTATCCAGTTGAAAATTTACACACACACACACTTCTAATTATTGCAGTTTAATAGAGTATCAAGATTGACCCGCTACGCCCACTATTTGAGGTAGCCCCCATACAAACCCAGCGCCCAATTTAGACCTTTTGTATGAGAAACTTTTTTATTGTAGTCAATATCAACCTAATATTTTATATGGTAGCTTCAAGTGGACGGACACTTCACATATACATTAATGGGTGGGATCCGCCCACTGATTGGAGTAGCCCCTATACAAACCTACTGCCCAATTTTGTGATTTTGTGTGAGAAACTTCTTTGTTAAAGTCAATATTAGGTTGCAATGCGTCGTGGTGCCTTTAAATGGATAGCCGCTTAACATACATAGACTAATGGGCGTGTCCCGCCTACTTTCTGGGGTAGCCCTCATACAAACTCACCTCCCACTTTTGTTTTTTTTTTACAAAAAAAATTCTTTACTCAAATTAATATTTGCTTTAAATTCGATTTAGTGGATTTTAATGGACAACTGCTTCATATACATATACAAATGGGCGTGTCCAGCCCACTTTTTGGGGTAGCCCCCATACAAATCCACAGCTCACTTTTATGCATTTGTATAAAAAACGTAACTATCAACTTGAAATTCGATATGACGGCATCTTACTAATGGGCGTGTACCACCCACTTTTTGGGGCAGCCCCTTTTTAAACCCATCACATTTATGTTTTACAATACGATTTAAAATTTCTTGTGAATGGTATTAGAGCTTCGGTCCAACCAAAGTTACCGTTTTTTCTTGTTTTTTTTTTTGTTATACCATTCACACATAGTGTAAAATGGTATTATCAGTCTGTCTGAAACTTTGTAAAGCATTAATGGAGGTATCGTGGATCTCATAACGAATCGATCTACCAATGTCAAATTTTTGGAATGACATTGAGGTGGACGATTGGTGTTCATTTAAGATGATGTTTGGGGACATTTAGGGGATGGTTAGCGGGACGTTTGGGTGGACATTTAAGTACCTTGTTGGATTTACATTTAGTGGCTTGGTTGGGGGACATTATCATGGAAGTTTGGGGGACATTTAGTGGTATGGTTGGGGGATGGTTGGAGGGACGTTTA
Source organism: Leucophenga montana (assembly GCA_035044765.1). Classification (NCBI taxonomy): domain Eukaryota; kingdom Metazoa; phylum Arthropoda; class Insecta; order Diptera; family Drosophilidae; genus Leucophenga; species Leucophenga montana. The sequence goes on along the minus strand of JAWNNQ010001926.1, from coordinate 112,304 downwards.
AGAACACATTTGGTGGGTAGTGGTCGATTGAGTAATAAGGGGCAGATTGATTTAAAATTTTTATTTTGTTTTTTTCTTTTTATTCTTTTAGTTGCGTCTGTTATTTAATACAGGGTATCCTACCACACCTCTACCTTTTTTGTTACATTTATAATTTTTTAATATTGCCTTTTTTATGTTGCCTGTGTTTTACTTTTAATATACTTTTATGAGATGTACGATATATTCAACCAACGCCATGAATGTTCCTTTTGGCTAGTATTATAGAAAAAATCACAATCCTCATATAACACCATAGGTTGTGATTCGTTAAAAAATCACAGCATTTTAACGAAGTTTGTTTTATGGCATGTTCAAAAATGGAATGTACCAACATTTTATTACACAAATATATTTTTCCTAATTTTAAGCCTTGTTACTTTTCTTTAAAAATTTAGTAAGTTCTTAAAAAAGTTAATAATATTTTTCATTAAATTTCATTATTTTTCATTATTTTTATTGCGGACGTTACAAAGCTTGAGCCTAAATTAACTTACTTAGATTATAGTCTCTTAAAATACTTTTAAAAGCCTTTATATTATAAAATTGAAGAAAGTTGTAGCAAAAAAATTATTCAAGGACGGATCATCGAATTTCAAGGTAGGTTATAATACAGTCCCGACTTTCGTAATTCGGGCGTCATAAAAATATTTTCTGTTGATACATATTAGTAAGATTAAATATATATATATATATATATACTATCGTTCCATTACATAACAACTGCAGTTGAAGCAAATTAAAATATTATCTCTTGGTGGAACTTTTTTCAGATAAAGCGCATATATATTAATACTCATGTTCCGCCCATTCTTATGGAAAGCTCCCATACAAGCCCATACGCATACATGTTTTACAAATAAATTATTCTTAATCTTCGGCTGGATTATAAAGGGTGGCCGAAACTTTATCACCTCATCGGACAACAGAATAATTTTGATATAATTTCAGATCGACTAATGTCGATGCGAATTGGAAATGTCATTCGAAAACAATAATTACCACAGAGCGGTACACCCTAAATGAGTGCTTCCAAATTATTTAAATACTCTGAACAATGTCCCACATTTCTTGCTTAGTTTCACTTTAATTAAGCAAAACAGTTGCGTAAATTGCAACGAAAATCCTCATAAAACATTCAAGAGAAGCTCCGACACAACATAAAAGATATGGTGCGGCGTTTATGCGGATGTTAACAAGTTCGCCCACAACAATTTCAAGCTTAACGTCAAGCTGCTCGATCGACATGCACTACAATGTGAATGGCCCTTTAGAGCACGACGGAGATAGACAATAGTTTTTACTTTATTCTTCCAACTTAACAAAAAGCAATTTACCAAATTGAGAGCCCTGAGAGAGAGAGAAAGAGAGAAAGAGAGCGCATTGGGAGTCTTTGGGATAGGCCGAGGGCGTTACATTCAACCGTGCTCCTCTTCACATTCTTCATCCAACAAAAAATCAAGCGAGTACGTTGTGCTTATATATGTAGATTTTACTTAACTTAAACTTTTATATTCAACATAATTATCTAACCTTCGCTCTAGCGAAAATTTTATTAAAGTTCATCTTAACACTTATATAAAAAACAATTTAACAATACTAACATAAGCTCGATCTGAACATACACATGCACAATATGTATTTTGAAACTATGGCTAAAGCCAAATTTCGAGTTTAACAAAATATTTATTAGCTTTACAAATTTATGCGCTTGTATTAACTTAACACATACTGGTACTTATCAAATAGAAAAAATTGTTAATGATTTTTTCCAGCATAGACATTAAAAAGACTATTAAACGTTGAAAAGTGTTCAAGAATGGCAGTCACAAATACTTTTTATATTATTGACACGCTGTTAGCATCATAGATCCCATGAAGAACAAATATTCTTGATTCGCTCCGTCAGTTCGTCTGAGCCCTGTATGTATTAATCAAAACTAGTCCCATCAGTTTTTTAAGTAATTGATATGAAATTGAATATTGAAACTGAACATATATAAAAATTATCATGCCACGCCTATTGGAAGATTTTGCCCACCGCCCACAAGTCGGCTTAATAATGCATAAATAAAATAACAGGAAATTTCCTCATACATACATATGTAGCTCTAGCTTTCATTATACTGTAGTCAACATCAAAGCTCTTCAAACATGTTAAGGTCTCGAAAACTGGTAACTAATTATGTACATAAAAAGAAACTTAAGCAACAGTAAACTTTCACTTTAACACATGGCTACAATACATTATATCTGGTCCAACACGATCTACTTGAGTTATGGAAGATATGGCACCCTTGTAGAACCAAAGTTGCATTAAATGCAAATGAATTCTATTCACAAATATGTACTTACAAATACAAATCGGTACAACGCACTTTGTCTACAACTACCAAAATTAAAAAAAGTAAATTGAACAACAAAATTGGAACATTGCATTCGATTACACGGTTTAGAATGTGATAGCAATAGAGACAGAAAGAGAACGATGAATATATATTTACATCTTACCTACTAGAGGTGGGCGCGTGCATGAGCACGATGTTTTCGTGCACCTCGTGCGTATATGTAAAGAATAGAAGCCCAAAAAAGCACGAGAAATATATCACAACAATATGCGGGCAATTATCGATAAAGTATTTGTTTGTACATATTAAGTCTTTGTGAAAGGTAATTCAAATAAATTTAAATTTACTTAAGCATCTGCTTAAGTTATTAAATGATTTCAAAGAGTACTCACAAGAACAATCTTCAAAGAAATAACAGCATAGTGGTTGGAAAAATAAGGAGAGCATTGTTAATTGAAATTTTTTACCCAGAAATCATAACAAATTTAGAACATTAAACATTTAGTTCAAATTGGCTTGGCGTTATAACTCTGTAGAGTTTGGCCATGTTTATTATTTGTGACTCAAATTTAGAAGTTGTATAACCTTATTAAAAAAATACTTGCAACCATCCACTGTTCATTTTTGTTTTTTTGTTAACCTCACCATTTAAAGAAATATATTTTGTCAATGAAGAGAAAAAAGAATATGTTCTGAACACAATCAGCGCTATTTTGTTAGCGATATGGCTTTCATAGCGAGGATTTCAGGTGTACGTTTTTGTAAAATACAAAGAGTAGTAAATGTAAGTAAAAATGTTATAAAATAAAGGAAATGAGCTTAAGGTTGTAAGTTTTAGCCAGACATATATTGCAAATTCCAGTTAACTCTGTCAATTGTGAGCGTTTATATTTATGTAGCATATTCCATAAATGTAGTGCATATACCATTTTACCCTACATATGTGTACAAGATACAAAAAATATTTTATATTTTCATGATAGTCTCCGTGCTCATTTAGGGCGCCGCATTTGTAACGATTTGTTCGTGTAAGAGACAACTGCGTGCGCGTGTTTGATCAGCCCTAAAAAATTAAGCCCGCGACCATCTCTAGAACCTGCACACATATACATACAGAGATTTTATATATTTTAAAATATGTACATATCAAAATTACAGCTTTCACTGTACAGAACAATAATTTATACAAAAAAAAAAAACTGTTTGGATTGGAATTTTTTTTTTTTTTTTTATTTTAATGAATTTAGGTTAAATTCATATAAGCAAAAATTACATTTACAAAAAAAAAAAAAAATAATAATAATAAAATAATAATAATTATCGTAATAGTAATAATCATCATTATACATATTATTAACAACATTACAATTAAGCTGCGTTAAAAGTAAATAATAACTTTTACATAATTGTACTCGTAATATATATAAAAAAAATATTTCGCCTTTCATTTTATTATTTTTTTTAAATCGAATTGTATATATTATATGTTTATAGTTATATGTATATGTATGTATGTATATGTTATAAATATAAATTAATGCTGACAAAATAAATACTTCTTCAACGTGTCTTCTGCAACAATCGTTGCAACTATGTATCTTCTCTCTTCTTTATATTTTTTATTTCGCTCTGTCGGAACAATAATTAATGATAATGAAAATGTTGTACATCATTATCGTTCAAACAACATCAATATCATTATTATTATTATTATTTAAGCATTGATTATCATCATGTTAGTTAAATGTATAAACTATATGGTATGTGTATATATGTATTTGTATAGCTATGTAACTTTGTGTATCTATGTGTATGTGTAAGTGTATGTGTATGTAAGTGTGTTTGGTATTAGTAGTAATAATAGTAGTAGTAGTAGTAGTAGTAGTAGTAATAATAGTTGTTGTTGTTTTTGTTTTAGTGATAGTAGTATTAGTATTGTTTTCTTTTTGTTTTTTTTTTTGTTATGGTAGTGCATTTGCTTTTCCGTTGCCGCGACATCATCACAGTCGCTATCATCGCCTCCAACTCCAACGGCACTGGCATCGATTGCATCCTTTCAACATTTGCCCCCTCCTCTTTAGCTCCCACTAGCTGCTGTCGCCATCGATGCCGCCAACGACATCTACATCGCCCACCCATCGCTCGCAATCACGCAATAATACAACTATTGCGACTGCTGCTCGTCGGCGTTTTACAACGATTCCGACTCTTTGAATTTTGTGTCAGCGAATTGAAACACTGTGACGTCGTCAGTGCATATGACTTCAGTGTTGATTTTACGGAGGGCGGCAGCGGTAGTGAATCGATAGCATAGACGCTAGTACGACGCACAATTGTGCGACAGCATAGCTCCTGCAGAGAGAGTACTGTAACAGAGAACGAAAGATGTATTCAAACTATAAAGGAAAAACAATTTAAATTAATTATTAGATTCACCAATTCACCTTTATTACTTCGCCAAATATGCTCCATACCATTGCGATGCAGCGCCATGCGTGCTAGCTCACAAAATGATTCACGTATATTGAAATCGCAAAGCGGTGATATCTCAAAACAAGACATATTATTGCGCGACGCATACATTTCCGCCTGTTTGGCAGCCACCTGACGCTTGAAGGCCAAATGCAACCGATTTCCGACAAGCACTTTGGGTATGCCGGGCGCGTGCTAAAAATGCAGAAACACAAATCCAAATTAGCTTTAAAAAACTTTTTATATTCAATGTGAAAACTATCCGAAATAAATCTAAGAGCAGTTGATCATTGTACTACTTATTTCTAGCATTCTATTTAACAAAAGTCCGAAAAATTGTAGACGCTTTGCAATTGTTTTACGATATTTATTTTTTTTTTTTTTACTTCAGGAAAATCGATCGGCATGGAGACGAGAAAACGCAAAATAACTGATGAAAGGTCGAAGGAAACGCCACCACCAAAGCAGCAACAAATTCGTTATGCAATTCTATTCGGCTTTCGGTGTCAACTCAAGTCAGTACAAATTTTCAATGAATGCCAAACTTCATATGAAAGAAATGCACCAGACCATCTCGTCAAACTGTTTCCAAGTGTAGAAGACGAGCCTCGAAAAGGTCGGCCAAGATTTTCAACCAACGAGCGAAATGTGGCCCTGGTAAAGGGTACAGTTGACGAAGAATCACGCTTGGCACATGAAATGGTTGCTGAGGAACTGAGATTAAATGTAATGTTACAAGAAAAAAAATCAGGAAATAGTCTATACATATATAAATTGAAGTCGCCTGCTTTTCATATCTGTATGTTACCTCTCAATCTCATGCAAGTTCCCAAGGAAGATTTAGGTGTAGATATATAAAAGCATATATTAGGCGATACCACGCCCCCTATATAAGAGACAAACCAAATTCGTTATATCTCAGCAACTATTTGATGCAGTGGAGAGAAAAAGTTAAAATTTGTTACATCTCACAAACTAATGAACGCAGCCGGAAGAAATTTGGTACATATGCAAAGGACACCGGTAGATATAAAATTCACTGGAAAAATAGGTGGTGCCACACCCCGATATAAAAGAACGAATGACTCAGATAAATATCGACTCGGCTTTGAATGCTGATAAATAAATAATAAATATACTTTATGGGGTCTGCCACGCCTCTTTCTGCCTGTTACATTTATTTGTACAAACTTAGTATGCTCTTGGCATCCACGGCATTAAAAGCAAATAACCACAGAGCTCAGCTCGGCGAAGCACAATTTACAAAACAAATTTCGGTCGTCTAGATCGTTCCAAATCGCCAAATGCGGACACGAGACTTAATCTAGCCGAGAATACAGAAACAAAACAACTCAGCAATAATAATTTTACCTCGTGATTTTCATTCGTGTGTTACAGTATGGACACTTTTTTGTCCGCTTGCCTCAATTGAAAGCGTATTCAGCACTGGCCGTATGAATACTTCGGCTTTTGCCGAAAAACTTCTGCGCAGGTACGACACTAGTGACCAAAACTTATATGCGAACGCTTACAGACAACAGATGGACTCAGTATTTTGTGTTTCACTTTTGCGCTAAGCGTATCATATGTAAACTTAAAGTTTTTCTTATGTTTAAAATGCCCAGATTTACGTTATTCTGATATATTCGCCTTTATGTGGGAGTGGGTGCGTTCAACGTAGCACGGGCCAAGTTAGTGTAAATACAAATTCACTATGCTTAGTAGTCGTGTCAACGTGTATTTCAAGTTGAAATTTAGTGTGTGACGAAACTTTTTCATAAAAAATTGTCTCTTTTGTTTACTGAATATAAAGCGGGCAAATATTTAATTATAACTTTTATTTAAAAAGCCTGTTCTACTTGATGAGTACTACGTGACACCGCCCATTTTAATCGTTGAACTTATTTCTCCCTTTTTGTGTGTTCAAAAAGAAATTCTCCTATCTTACCGTTTTAGTTTGTGGACGTTACAGTGAAGTTTATTTCTCGCAATGTGAAATATTTTGTTATACTTGTATGTACAAAATACCAAACCTTTGCCTTCACGGTTCCTAAGATTTATCAATTCTACTTTATGGGCATGGCTCGATTATTTTTCGGATCATACAATATTCTATAACCTTTCTCTCCCGTCCGCCGAATTTCTTAGGGTTCTGTTGTCGTCGGAGTTAAACCGCCTGCTAGTTCGAGAGGATGTTCAAAACTCACACGTGTCACTTTTTTATACCATTCACACATAGTGTGAAATGGTATTACCAGTTTGTCTGAAAGTTTGTAAAGTATAAGAGGAGGCATCGTAAGCCCCATAAAGTATATACGAGGTGTGTTAAAAAAAAGTTGACTTCATTTTTCTTGAAAAATATTTATTGAATCATCAATATCTACTTTGTCCCCTTCAAAATAATCCCCCTCAGATGTAATACACTTGTGGCAGCACTTTTTCAAATCCTCGAAGCACCTCTTATATGCGTTTTTTGGCATGGCCTTGAGCTCTTCCAGCGATGCGGACTTTATCTTCTTGATCAACTCGATGAGACGAATCGATCCAGTTATGACCGTCTGTCTGTCCGTCTGGATGTTACGCATTTTTTTGGGGACCAATTCTTCACACATATATTAATGGTCGGTGCTCTGCCCACTTTTTGGGATAGCTCGATACAAACCCACCTCCCACGTTTATTCCTAGACCTTGACACCTGAGGTTTGCATTTCGGTTTTTCTTCCTCTTACTTTCACAAATATTGCTTTGCACCACTACATTTCATTTCATATATAATAAATTGTGTATATATAATTTCCTGATACAGCTCACAAGAAGCTGTTACAACAACAACAACCACGTTCATGTTTTACAATACGATTTTAAACCTCGTGTGTTCGGTCCAACCGAAGTTAACTTTTTTTTTTTTCTTTTAACCACACCTTTGGTATGTTTAAGTTGCAATGCAAAACATTTCGAGAACGAAGTTACTTTAGGTCAATAGAATTTTTTCACATCGAGTTATCATAAAAGCATCCTCAGAATACTTATTTCAAGTCTTTCTATGACTATGAATACAGCCTTTGGAGAGCTACCAAATATTTAAAACGACCTGCAAAACGAAATGTTGCTATACGTAATCATAATGGAGAATGGTGTAAAACCGCCAAAGCTAAGGTTGAGGCATTTGCACAACATTTACACTCAACATTTCAACCAAATTCAAATCTTGCGCCTGAAGATACTGAAATAAGAGAGTTTCTGGATGTACCTTGTCAAATGTGCATAAAAAATCCTGCACTACTTTGATCTCCTCAGACCCTTGACCAATAACACTTGCCTACATGAGTTTTGCGAATAAGATGGGACCTAGTGTTTCCGACACTAGGTCCTATCTTATTCGCATAAAAAGAATTGGAATTTGCAGGGCAGTGCGATCAATTGTTTAGAAACAGTGTTTGCTATATTGTCTCAGGAATACCCCGCTCTAAGGGCGCATGCGTTTAAATTGGCATAGGGCTTATTTGAAAGGGCTTGTTTCAGCCTTTAATTTCTGATAATAGCGTAGTTTACATCACGTCAGGATTTTGCCCCACAATTTTTCAAAAACTGCCAAAATCTGTGTTTTTAACGGTTTCAACCCTTATTTTCTTGAAAACGTAACGAGATGGAAAGCCAGATTCGTGTTCATCATGAAAAATTCTTTCGGAAACACTAGGTCCTATCTTATTTGCATCCAAAAAAAATGGAATTTGCAGGGCAGTGTAATTTATTTGCAACAGTGGCTGCGCAAATTTTGGTATTTTTTGTGCATTTGGTATTGTTTATGTGGTAAGAAATTCTTGTAAATTTGAAAATCAAAACGAAAAGTTTGCATTAAACTCAATGCAGTTCGCATACCCTCAATCAATTATATTTCTTGAGTACTCTTATTCACTTTATACTCTAATAATTTGTTTTTAATACTTTCTCCTGTCTCTTTTCTCACAAAAATTTAATACCGATTTGCATTTTTCAATGTGTGGGGTACATTGAAAATAGGGAATTATGTGAAAATATGGAGTTGTGTGAATGACAATTAAAAACATAAAATGTTTGGAGGTAAAAATATGTTTAGTGATTTTCAACATATACAGGGCGTCTCAAAAGAAAGTTCACATTTAAAAAATCGATAAAAAAAAGTAAGTAGTTTATTGAAAAAATGTTTATTACATATTAAAATACACACTTTGGGAATTTATTTCTTAAAAATGATATTGTCCAAATGTACACGTATTCTCCGTGATGGCTGCCATTTCGTGACGGATATTTTCTTTTAATTGTGCCAGGGAAGTCGGTTTGTTGCTGTAAACTTTCGATTTGACGTAACACTACAGGAAAAAGTCCATATGGGTTAAATCGGGACGTCGTGGAGGCCAAATTATGTCACCTCTCCTGGAGATCAATTTGCCAGGAAAAATTTCATCATGAGGCTTTAATTCTTGCACTAACTCGTTTTTGTAGGGGTGCAGCTTTAAATCTTTGAGTAAAATGCGGAACAATGATGATCTATGCAAGTTTAAAGCAACAGCACGCTTACGAATCGAAAGGTCCGTTTTGTCACGAACAGACTGAGTAACACTGTCTACGTTTTCGAACGTTCTCGGTCTCTTCAAACTTCTCGACCCATATTCCAATGAGTCAAGGGCTTGGCGCATCATTTAAATGACGAACATGTCGAATACTGCAGAATTTTCTACGCGCTGAATTACCGTTTTTGTAAAACTCATGTACGCACAACGCACGGTCCGCTCCCTAGAAACGCTCCATAGCGACTAAATTCCCAAAAACTGGGCTACCGATTGACATACCACACCACACAGCCCCCACAATGAAATTTACACACCTCCAAAGCATTAGTAATCGAAACCCGGATGAGGATCAAATGCTTGCATAAAAAAACAATCGATTGCGAAGTTCTGACTGAAATAAATCTGACTTATTCGAGCTCAAACTGCTTTTATTATTTAATGGAATAATAGATCATATTATAATCTTACTAATAACACAAGAAAATATTTTTTTGGCTCCCGAATTACGAAAATCGGGACTGTAATAGCTTTTGTTTTTCCACCTACGATGCTCCACGCTTAAACTTATTTTTTTATTCATCTTTCTTCAATTTGATAATCTACAAGCTTTAAACAATATTTTAAACCTGAACTTTTTACCGAAATAAAATCAGAGAACCTTACCGGAACGAAAACATTTAAACCGGTATAGTTTCGGTTCTAACATCTTTTTTTTTTTAAGAAACATAATTATTTATGCATAGTGTACTTATGCACAATGATCGAAGGAAAACCAAAAACAACTGATACCATATGCCGACAATACGCCTAGTGACAGTTTTTCAAAAGCCATTTTAGTCGCCAGTGTCCTTGTCCTTCGCATGATGTTCTTAAGCTACCTAATGCTAGATAAGAAGTTTAAAAAGATACCAAATGATTGTCCTACTCATTGGAGCACGACCTATATGATGCTGGAGTATCTGCTGGTTTGCGGTAGCAAATACTGAATTTTTTTTATAGAAAGAAAAGTCTGGGATACTATTGATGAAATTGTTAGCGTTTTCGAACTAGCTAAAATTGCAACGACTAAACTTCAAAATGAGCAGTTTATTTTGGGCGACTTTAACGCTATTTGGCTTTATTGTAAAATTCAAATTGGTAAAAAAGCAACTGCTTTAACTAAACCTTTAGTCTCTGAATTTGAAAAACGTGAGTCTTCACTATTCTAGAATAGTGCCTTTTTATGTACCATATTTTTAGACCCCCGATGTAATGTAATGCTGGCTTCTGAACAGGAAAGTATTTGTATAGCAGCTTTTACATATTTATATTCCAGAGTTTTATCTGTTGCTTTAAAAGTGCAACAACTTAAAAAAAGTAGTGCTAGCTCAAGTAATTTATGTGGAACTGGAGACGAGGTCGATGCATACATGGATTTGTTTAATAAGAAGCGCGAAGATGCATAAAGTAATTTATTATCAAAACCTAATCTATTAGCTTACATTAATATTTTTCGCGGGCTAAAACGTTTAAACAACAAAGAAAATGTACCGAAATGATAGAAAATTCCACAAATTTCCCAGAACTATACGAATTGTCAAAAGTTACTCTCGCAGTTCTAGCAACGCAAGTAAGCGTACAGCATAGGTTTTCAGGCATCAAGTTTATTGTGAATCGGCTTAGGAATCGGCTGGACGCAAAAGCTCTGAACGTCACATATGCAGAATCGAATCAAAAGAAATTTGAACTTTAAATTTGCATCGAGATTATCTGAAAAGATAAACTGAAGAATTCAACGTGGTCAACATCAAAACTACATTCAAAACTTTGCTTGACACGAGCGCCTTCACTGACAGCGAATGCGACGTTGATCTGTTTGATCAGTTGATAACTCCTGAAAAAATTCAGGAATGGAAACGAGGCAAAACTCCATTTGATATGCGCTCGGTGGTTTCAAACCTTTTGCGGAAAACAACATGTCGAACAAACACTTCGGATATATGGTCCAATATATCTATTTCTTACACGGTGCATCTGCTTCAGCCGAATGAGTCTTTTCGAAAAACAGAATTTGGACGAAGGAATAAATACGCCTTCAAATATGTACCTTTGGAAAGTGTCATATTCGTGAAATGTAAAATGTGTGGAATTTCTTGACTTGAAAAAACAATTACACTTAGACAAAGAAGAAGCAGGTCTGAGCCATCGATAACTATTATTTTAACTCAGTAGTTTAGTAGATAATACTGATTGTCATTCTATTAGTTTCTATATATAAAAAAACTACATCTATTTTTAAGTTAATTTCTGTCATTTGTTATATTTAAAAATTGTCCCCAAACTATGTCCGCATTCACTGGAAAATGTCCACGATTTTTGGCCATTGTCTCCACATTTTTGGATATATAACTAATAATAACAAGAACAAGAAAAAACGTTAACTTCGGTTGAACCGAAGCTTTAATACCATTCACACGAAATTTTAAATAGTATTGTAAAACACAAATGTGGGTGTCTAAATTGGGGCTACCCCAAAAAGTGGCTGGTACACGCTCACTAGTAGATGTGTATGAAGCGATGTAGTAGATGTGTAAGATGCCGTCATATCGAATTTCAAGTTGATATTGACGTTTTCCATACAAATGCATAAAAGTGAGGTATGGGTTTATATGGGACTACCTCAAACAGTGGGCGGGACACGCCAATTTGTATATGTATATGAAGCGATTGTCCGCTTAAATAAACCAAATCAAATTTCAAGCTAATATTGATTTAAATAAAGAATTGGGGTAACCCCAACAAGTTGTCGGTCCACGCCCATTAGTCTGTATATGTTAAGCGGCTGTCTATAAAATGACACCATTTCGCATTTCAACCCAATATTTACTTTAATAAAGAAGTTTTCATACAAAAAATCAAAAGTGGGCAGTAGGTTTGTATGGGGGCTACCCTAAAAAGTGGGCGGGCAACAACCTTTAGTCCATTTATGAAAAGCGGCTGACCATAAAAAGGCCCCACATTGCATTTCAACCTAATATTGACTTTAATAAAGAAGTTTTCATAAAAAAGTCAAAAGTGGGCAGTAGGTTTGTATGGCGGCTACCCCAAATATTGGGCTGGTCCCACCCATTAATGTATATGTCAACCATCCGACCACTAGAAGTTACCATAACAATTATTAAGTTGATATTGACTACAATAAAAAAGTTTTTCATACAAAAAGTCAAAAGTGGGCTGTGAGTTTGTATGGGGGCTACCCCAAAAAGTGGGCGTGGCGGGTCAATCTTGACACTCTATTAAACTGGAATAAAAAGAAGTATACGTGCAAAATTTCAACTGGATAGCCTAAAAATTAGTCCCCAAAAAATTCGAAACAACACAGACGGACAGACAGACAGCCAGACATGGCTAGATCGATTCGTCTCGACGAGAATATATATACTTTATGGGGAATATATATACTTTATGGGCTCTACGATGGCTCCTTTAATGCGTTACAAACTTTCAGACAAACTGATAATACCATTTCATTTTTCAATTTTCACACTATGTGTGAATGGTATAAAAAACTTTAACTGCGGTTAAACCGAAGCTCTAATACCAATCATACAAAATTTTAAATCGTATTGTAAAACATAAATGTGGGGGTTTAAATAGGGGCTAACCCAAAAAGTGAACGGTACACGCCCACTAGTAGATGTGTATGAAGCGACCATCTATAAGATGCCGCCATATCGAATTTCAAGTTAATATTGGCGTTTTTGCATAAAAGTGAGCTGTGGGTTTGTTTGGGACTACCTTAAAAAGTGTGCGGGGCACGCTCATTTGTATATGTACATATATAAAGAGGTTGTCCACTATAATCCACCAAATGGAATTTCAAGCTAATATTGATTTAAATAGAGAATGTTTTCACATAAATCATAAAATTGGGTGGTGGGTTTGTATGGGCACTACCTCAAAAAGTGGGCGGTACACGCCCTTTTGTATATGTATATGAAGCGGCTGTCCATAATAGGCACTATATCGCATTCCAACCTAATATTGTCTTTAATAAAGAAGTTTTTCATACAAAAACACAAAAGTGGGCAGTAGGTTTGTATGGGGGCTACACCAAAAAGTGGGTGGGTCACATCCATTAATGTATAATATAGGTAGAAGCTACGGTATCAATTTTATTGACTACTCAGTATACATAATCTTGATATTTGCTGCGAATTTTTTTCTTTTTTTTTAATAATGTTTTTATTATCAGTTTGCCACCCTGCACGCAAAGTTTTAATCCAATTTAATAGAGTATCTATACTAATATGCCACACACATTTTTAAAATTTGATAGCCTCCGAGCCACTACCAGCATATGCACATTTATGCATGCAGTTCTTCGACAATCTCGGCTCTATGTTTCTTGCAGGCAGAAACTTTAATGCCAAAAAAAATTGGTGGTGCACCAGGGTGTTTAATTTTAAAGAGATCAATCAGCCTCAGTCTAATAAGCCACCTAAGGTGAGTCAACGACCTGGCCCACTGATCCACAAACACTCCATGGTGTGGTGCACATTGGTGTCCACGCACGTTGAGTAGGACAAAGTCACGACCGAGAAAAAAATGGACCTTCGCTCTGGCCATTGTGCAGTGACTGTAATTATCAACGTGCCAGTCGATGTATGTAGTGAAAAGTCCTTTAAATCTAGTCAGAAATACCACCAACCTGACGCTGTGCCACTTTTGGCTAGAGAACGTTGTTGAGCAAACCCCACAATTTTACACTGGCGAAGATATGAAAGATGCCCTCGAAGTAGCTGCAAGTCTCTCCAGTCCGGCCACTACTAGTCGAACCCGTCCACGCAGATAACTGTAAAGGTCTGAGAAAAGAGAACATTGAGATAAATGTGCCATGCTACTAGAATCGAGCGCTGAAGCAACTAAAAACGATGCTGACGCAAACGAAGCGATTTGTGCCTTATTTGCTGAAGTTGAGCCTGGGAATGTAAAGCATAATATCTGGAGCGCTATGAGGTGTACCTAAAGTGTCCAAGTTAAACCTGCTGTAGGTCGAGCGAAAAAAAAGGTAAAGAATGCACCAAACACTGGAAACTACCTTCACTCTTTTTAACTTCTGCTCCTATGCGGATAAATATGAGACCCTAGATATTATTTAAGTAACGTGTCAAGTGGACCTGCCAATTCGTACGTTCGAATAAAGCAACTTCATTTCAACCTTATTGAACATTTCTTTCGAAAAAGAAAGAATATACTGAATTTCAAACTAAAGAAACTTTGATATAAGTATATATATTCTTGAGATACTGAGATATCAAAACTGTTTGGGGTTGTTAAACGGCAACAATTGGAAACTGTCAAGTCGCAGATGGAAAACCGTTTATAGCTGTTATACGATTCGAAATTTCGTGTGCAAGGTATTAAAGATTCGGTTCCACCGAAGTCGCCGTTTATCTTGTACACACGTAGTATGAAATGGTATCATCTGTGACTGAAAGACAATTACATTAAAGAAGGCATCGTAGACGAGTTAATGTATCCATGTCCGTATGTCTGTTAGTTGCTGCGGATTTTTTTTTTTACTTATATTTTGGGTTTTTATTTTTTTGGTTCCAAGTTTATAGAGTACCCATATTAATATGCCACGTCCACATTTTGGTGTATCCTCCATACAAACTCATCTTTTACTTTTGTACATTGGTGGTTTTCTATTGCTCCACATAAATGCATATGTATTAATGGACGTGTCCTACCAATATTTAATGTTTGTCATCATACATTAAGCTTATTGAGCTAGCCACTCAAAACACGCAATCATTCTTTAAAATAATCATTATAGCATTAATGGATTTAACAGTATTTGATTTGTACCGTGTGAAGAGTATTAAGGTTCCGGTTCTACCGAAGTTAATGTTTCCTCTTATTTGCTCACAAGTAGAATATCCGCCTGCAGATGCAGTCAATTTCCAAATTGCAATCTCTAACAAGTTTAAGTACCCAAAACATATAATTACCGAGTAAAGAGACTTAACTCCAAACGTGACGTTAATCAGTGAATTGTAGTTATTTAACTTAATAAGAATGCATTGCATATATTTATATGTGTATGCATGTATATGTCTACATACCTCCTCCACTTCTTTCAGCCAACGATCAATGCCATCAAAGCTCCATTTATTTGTTATATCGTATACTAATATAATACCCTGAGCACCACGTGAATACGAACGGATTATTGTGCAGAAACGACCTTGGCCGGATGTATCCCAAAGTTGTAGCTTAACACGTTTGCCCTCGAGCAGTATTGTGGTTGTCTTGTAGGCTGTAGAGGACAATAATTAATATACGTAGAATATGCTTAATATTGCACTTACCATTACCACTGCAGAATGGGCTCTCTGTTGATGGATCCTCCAAATTCGATAGTATTTCATGTTTACCAACATCACTGTCACCGACTAAAAGCACTTTCAGTAGATAATCGTAGTCCTTGGTCATATTGCGCACAGACTTTAGAAACAGGATGATTGAGAAAGGTAAAACGAGAAAAGTCAGTGGAGGAATAACTTAGTTTGTCGCTTTGCACAAAAAAGGAGCAGAGTAGTATGCGAATAGTGCCTGTGATGGCTAGTTCACAGCTGAATTACAGGAATTTGAATTACACGCATTTGCATACACAAAAAGAGCATAGTCGCCATTGCGACATAGCCAGTTGTGCCCGACGCCTTCGCCAACTTTGCTGCAATCGGCATTGGGTGTGTTTGTAACTCAAACGCACTCACACATTCTCACTCATACACGAATGCGCATGCCGGTGTATGATCGGTCCAACGGGTGGGCGGGTGTTTGTTCAGAAACCAACGGAAAAACCTTTCCATTGTGGGCTGTCTGGTGAACGCTGATGATAATATTGGTGGCGCCTCTTCTTTTGCCGGAAGCAAAAACATAACGGCATTACATCTGCAAAACCTTCAGTGGCACTCAAACAACTTCTGCAGGCGGCGCAATACAAATTGCATTTTTTTTTTTTTTTTTTTGTTTAATCTTAGTTTTATTTTTTTCTGCATTTGCATATTTATATATTGTTGCTTACCATTTATAACAATTTGCTGTTCATAGTGAATAAAAACTTAGTTTGATAGTTCGATAAGCAATAGCGAATTATTTTCAAATAGATTTCTGAAATAAGCACAAAGTCAAATAGAAAAGTTTGACAATAACAATAAAAATAAAGAAAAGTATGCAACTTTTTTGCAAATATACGAACAGAGTTGCCCATATAAACCATAAATCGTTTACTTAACAGAGTTGCTTTTATGCGCTGTCACTCTATTATATGTGCATGACAGCTCTATGAATTTGAGTCTACATGTTCCTTCTCCCTTTCACACGCGGCGCAAATTAACCTGCACAAACGGTTCTGCACAGGTGCAGTGCAGGCAAAGTGTACAAAGAAAATGCTACAGACTAAAATTCGTGTGAGCCAAATCTACTATATCATGGCTAGATATGAGCCAAATTGTGTAAAAAAATAAATTATTTTGGAATGTTTATCATGGGATCATTTTTTTATTGGCACATTTTAACATAGTGATGTTCGTGTAAGCATCGCATATGATGTGCTGACTTCTGGCAAAATATGGAAGATAACCTTGAAAACAGTTTATCAAATTTCGATTTTTTGTACAAAGAGCCTCAAGACCTGAATTTTGGGGCTGGGATTTTTAGCAAAATTTAAAGCCTCTATATAACTTTGCCGAAGAGACTTTACCAAAAAAAAAAAAAAAAACAAGTTAGACACTTTCAAATCTGAGTTAAAAATGTAAATAACACCATGTAAATAAAAATAAAGTCGAAAAAAAAATTGTTTTCTATGAAACCGTGTTGACTACTCAAAAAAACCGTGGTCATCGGCCATGTATTTTTTTCGACTTGCACAGTGATATTAATATTTACGAATATCGTTGAACTGGTAATAATCATTTTCGATTAATCAACAGACAGACACTTTTTGAAACTTACTGGAGAAAGTATGCGAACGGAGTTTAGTAACATTTAGTAAAATTTTAGTAACAAGTTAGGTGAAACAGCTAATAATATCATATTTAAAATGTCATATTTAAAATGTAGTTTAATTTTGATTAAAATATAAGAATTATTGCTGTAGAAACCAAGGAAACTTATAATTTAGATAAAGGAAGCTGTTTTTATCTCACATACAAAAACTATGTTGCCGAGAACCTAGTCAAAATAATGCAGAAGATAATAAAACATTGTATAATGATTATAAACTTATAAATTCAATTGCTAAGAAAAAAATAATTAAAAAATTTTTGAATTTAAATGTTTTGCACCACCATATATTTTCAAATCATATGTTTTTATACTGGATAATTCTAACTGGCAAAATTTTCTATAGTACAATCCAGTAAACTTTAGTAAACACTGCTCTCTCCTCGCTCTCAAATTTCAGCTCTTAGAAGGTGCACTGTGCTGCGCTAATTTACATTGTATCACAAAGTCTCTGGACTTAAATTCATGGGTAGTTCAGTATTTATTTATCGGAATATTTAATTTTACATATTTATATTGGTCACACACAATGTGAATAGTATTACAATTCTGTCACAATGATTCCAATGCAATAAAAGAAGTATCTGAGGCCCTATAAAGTACATATATTCGTGATTAGTTCAATATTTCAAATATTGCTTTGAAAGTTCGAATGGCGTCTTTTTCATAATGAGAAATATCACAAGTTCCAAAATGACTGCAATTCAATAAATAGAAGGCATATTTTCCATACAAAAACATTTTCTATTTATTTTGTTGTATCGAATATATTTAAATTAAAGTAACTATTTTTAGATTATATCCATTACATACAAGAGATGAATCCAATTAATAATGGAAAATATTTTATAAATAGTATACTTATATCAGAAAATGTATTAGGCAACGATAGCTCAACTATCTTACGTGCGGCCTAACTTTCCAAATCACCTCGGTCAACCCCCGTTCGATCTAAAGTTTCTTTTATTTTTATTTATTTTCATTTAAAAATTAAAAAAAAAAAATACGCTTGAAGTAAAATCGAGTACATCTCTAACGTGACTGCTGCGCCTACACTCTCATCAACGAGAAGCTCGCTGCTACGAAACGCGAACGCATTTTGACATTTGACGCAGTGTTGCTGTGTTTTGTTCTTTTTAACTTGACAAGCAGCAAAAATGGTTGGTCTAGTGAATTGCTCTTAGTAAAAATAATAAATTCGTGAATTTTCAATGCATCCATTGTGTAAAATTTGTGCAAATATTGCAAAAAGTGGGCACATTAAACGTATTTGTTGAAAATTCTGTTATTTGCGTAGTATATTTAATAACAAATTGTTTTTCTCCGCTTTCATATCCACTTTGCTTTGTAGGTGAAGGTTAAGTGCTCCGAGCTGAGAACGAAAGACAAGAAGGAGCTGACCAAGCAGCTAGATGAGCTCAAAAATGAGTTGCTCAGTCTGCGTGTGGCTAAAGTTACCGGCGGTGCGCCATCGAAGCTGAGCAAGATGTAAGTATACACCATCACAACCACGTCTCGCCAGATAGCTAAAATTTTATTGTTTACTTATAGCCGCGTCGTCCGCAAGGCCATCGCTCGTGTATACATTGTTATGCACCAGAAGCAGAAGGAGAATCTACGCAAGGTCTTCAAGAACAAGAAGTACAAGCCATTGGATCTGCGCAAAAAGAAGACTCGCGCCATGCGTAAGGCACTTTCGCCCCGCGATGCCAACCGTAAAACTCTGAAGGAGATCCGCAAGCGGTCAATCTACCCACAGAGGAAATACGCTGTTAAGGCATAAGAAGCTTTCAACTTGACGTTTGGGGCAATGTGGATGTTCATAAAAAGAATATGCGCATAAAATATATTTAAAATAATAATTAACTAAAAGTGTCGTCAAATTCTTTTTTTTTTTTTTTTTTTGTGAAATTGTGCAGTAACAACGAACAACAGCTTTTGTTTTGGAATAACAGTGCAGTGTTTATTGTGTAAATTCGTAGAGTTTTATGCCTGTTCTAATAAATGTGCAAACATCAAATCGAAATTTGTAACAAATTCCATGCAGACAGCCGGCATTTTGACATGGCGGCAACAATAGAAAATGCACCTTTGTGCAGCAGTAGCGTGTATTGTATACAGTACTACGGGTAATGGATCATGCACATAAACGCGAACGGCGCTACAAGCATGGAATAGCTTTAGAACACAGGTTCGGAGTGCAGTATAACTCGAAACACAACTCTGCACATTTAGGACGATTGACATATGTAGCTAGAAGACGTACATTGATTCATCAAAAAAAATTCTAACGCATCTAAGATTAAAATCGTGATAGCCGTGGCCGTCTTTATTCCATTGTTGTGCGAAGTACATACTCTATTCATTGATATATCGGGTTGTAACTATTTACAGATGCTTATATGTATTACTTCGACTACCATAAAGCATAGACTCAAAGCAAACTTCAATATATTTTTAAATTTTCGTAACAACTTTTTTTTTTTTAATATTTGATGTGTTTATACTCTTCATACGTATAGTCTCAAGGCATGTTCACACGGTGCCAGATGTCTTGTAAGAATATGAGTTTTTAACAATTTTCGTTGAGTATGCTGTCACTTTTAGTTGAAATTGTAGATATTTGAAACGAGTTTTCAATAGAGGGACAAGAATTTTGTAAATATTAAAAACTACCACCGAAATTCTCAGTTGGTGGTTCGCAACTATAAAGAATAATCATCTTCAGCGATGAATCTTCGTCTATAAACAAAATACGCGTTCTTCGATAGCAACAGCCTCACATGTGCTTCACGAGTCGCCATTGCCGGAGGTATAATTGGACCGAAAATTGGAGTAAGCGCTCTTAAAGTTGCGACCACCGACACAATTTCGGTAGTAAAGCACTGCATGATTAAGTTTTCAAACGTTTGCGGTCGGTCCACGAACGGGCCAGCCACTTTTCAAATCCATTTAGTTTCTCGCCTATCTTGCTCTATGAAATGATTTCAACCAAACAGTAACTAGCTTGCATACTGCTTGTTCGTGTTATTATACACACATACAATATACATATGTACATTTAGTTTGTGTGACCTGCTACGCTGCATGTATGGATGTATCATTGCAGACGGTGGTCACGCAAGTGACGAAAGCCCACCTCAGCGAGGCTGCTGCCTGAGCACTAATATTATAAGCGCAATAACGAAGTTTTTACTGATAAGTACGATCGAGATGTGCTATATATGTACCAATTAAAGCATTGCAAAAATGCATTCAAAAAGTCGAACAAGACATTTACATATGTTTTCGTTTTTTCTTTGCTAAATGAAAATAGTCACACAATTTCAACTTTAACACGATATTTTCTTAACAAAGGCACTATTTAAAAAAAAAAATTTGAAGAAGTGTATTACTTATTAATATAAAAAACAAGAAGAAACGTTTACTTTGGTTGAACAGAAGCTCTACTACCATTCACACGAAACTTTAAATAGTATTGTAATATATAAAAGTGGCAGTTTAAATAGGGGCTACCCCGAAAAGTGGGTGGTACACGCTCACTAGTAGATGTGTATGAAGCGATGTAGTATATGTGTAAGATGCCGCCATATCGAATTTCAAGTTGATATCGACGTTTTCCATACAAATGCATAAAAGTGAACTGTGGGTTTATATGGGACTAACTCAAAAAGTGGGCGGGACACGCCCATTTGTATATGTATAAGAAGCTGTTGTCCATTAAAATCCACAAAATCAGATTCCAAGCTAATATTGATCTTAAAGAAGGATTTTTTCATAAAAAACACAAAATTGCACGGTGGGCTTGTATGGGGCCAACCTCAAAAAGTTGTCTATGTATTTTAAGCGGCTGTCTCTTAAAAGGCACCATATCGCATTTCAACCTAATATTGACTTTAATAAAAAAGTTTTTCTTACAAAAAGTTAAAAGCAGACCATAGGTTTTTATGGGAGCTACCCCAAAAAGTGGGCGGGCCACGCCCATTAGTCTATGTATGTTAAGCGGCTAATCATAATAAGGCACCACATTGCATTTCAACCTAATATTGACTTTAATAAAGTGGGCGGTAGGTTTGTACGGGGGCTACCCCAAACAGTGGGCGTAGCGGGTCAACCTTGGTACTCTACTAAATTGCAATAAAAAGAAGTGTACGTGTAAAATTTCAACTGGATAGCATAAAAATTGGTCCCCAAAAAATGCGCAACATACACACAGACAGACGGACATGGCTGATCAAGAATATATATACTTTATGGGGTCTACGATGCCACCTTTAATGCGTTACAAACTTTCAAAGGCGTTTTATTTGGACATTCTTAATAATAAGTTGACAAGAAGCGCCCAAAAGATTGGCTTTGTTGATCGCAAAAACAGCAAAAAATGTAAATAAAATCTGTACCATCCAAAGCACAAATCGCTGCTGTGCCGGACCTGGTTGTTCTACAATTGCAGCAAAGTCATAGACACGCCTGCCTAGAGTCCGGATGTAAACCCTATTACAAATTTGTAGGCTGTAATGAAAAATAAAGTGGGAAAACGGAGCCCAAAAAACAATATAAGGGCGATCAACGAGAAGTGGGCAAAAATACCCTTATATTAAGACATGAATGGACTTCTAAATTCAATGATACGGCGTCTCCAGGCTGTAATGGAAGCTGATGGGAAGCCCACCAAATATTAGTCAATAAAGTTGAGCAGTTTATAGTTTACGTCCTTTTTGCCATTTGTATTTGCATTTCTGCAAAGAATTACTTGACAGCAGCAAATTTGCCACTTTTTGGTTTTCTTTGTGTTTTTTGCGTTTTTGTTTCAATTTTTGACATTTTTTTTTTTTTGTTATATTAATATCTTCAAATAGTTGCTATTTATTTATTTATTTATTTATTTTTTTTTTTGTTAATAAAATATGTTAAAGTTGAATTTGTGTGACTATTTTCATTTTGCAAAGAATTACTTGACAAACTGTATGTACCTGGTGAATTTATAGTAAATGTGTGACGTAATCCCCTTAGCTGAGCGCTTTTTCACTTTTTATTTATATTTTGTCTTCAGAAGAGAATATTTAAAAAAGTAATAGCGGAATATATAAATCCAGCTTGAGCCGTGGTTTCAAACATAAAGTACAAAAGAAATGGACGAATCAAGTAGTGTCGAATACCAACCGAATTGAAGGATTGCTCTATTTGCTTACTTGGTTCGTTTCCAACTTATTTTTTAAATGAAGAGAAGAATAAAATTGATTTGAGGAATTTTCTAAGCGAGTGTAATTGCGAATTTTAACACTTTTAACTATTGTTTTGAATTAATTTTATGATACAACATATCAGAAAAACACTATCACAAAAGTCTGCGAACAGCCTTTTTTTTTTAAGAAAATAAATGAATGGTAGGATAACCCTTTCTCGCCAGTACCTCCATAAGACGTCTTGGCATGGAGTCCACAATTTTTTTTTTTTTTGTATCTTCAGTTGTAATTTTTTCCCTTTCCTCAATTATGTCTTTTCATATTTTTGAGGATAATGGTGTGTTGACGGATTATGCGTTCGAGTAAGCCCCACAAATGCTCTATGGGAATCAGGTCCGGACATTAGGGAGGTGTCCTCAACTGATTTCTTATATTAGAAAGGAGCCAGAGCTTTACTTTATGCGCACTGCGTTTGGGGTTGTTGTCTTGCTAAAACCAAAACTTTTTTTGCAGCCCCAACTTCTGGGAACTTTGCAGCAAATTATCCTTCAAAGTTGGATATAACTAGTTTGGTCCATTATCGATTCAATAAATGTTAGTTTCCCAACACCACTGGCTACCATCCACCCCAAACGAAAACTCCTCGTTCACCATGTTTTACGGTTGGCAACAAATTTTACTTTTCAAAGGCCGTACCGCTCTTTCTCCATATCAGCTTTTTTCATTTTATCCAGAGAACGCAAAATTTGCTCTCCATGCGCTTCTGCTTATTTATAGCTGAGATATGGGGTTTTTTACGGGCAACTCGACCATGGTACCCAACTTTTTTTTAATAATTTCAGAGCTGTATAATAGGAAATTATTTTTGAATAAGTTTCTTCTACTTCTAGTGAGCAGTCAACCGTGGATTCTGAGGCACTAACTGAATGTCGCATTTTTTCTCTCGTCTTGCTTAAAGAGTTGGGCGACCTGATCGGGGATATATATATGTATATATAGATATATCAACACACAAGTAAAGTAGCGAATGTAGCTGTGAAGCTAGCATTAAGTCTGTTGTTACATGTTTGTCGGTTCTCACGGATTTTACAGAGCGGACCACTAAAGAATGTAATCTACGGTTTATAAAAGAAGCCTTAAACAAAGTATAATGTATTTTGAAGTAGAGTACACTGTCTGTTTTTTTTTTTTTTTATATGCACAAATGAAAAATTTTTCATAATAGGTACTGGTATAGGAGATTGTCCGAGTAAGTAAAATTTTTATAAGCATATTAAAATCTAACTGCCGTGCCAAATTTGCATCAATGCAAAGAGTAGCAAGTCCCGAATTGCTGAATGATCAAAATTTTTAATACTTGAAGGAACACTAAATAAACGTTCAGCACTAGGAACATAGTACAAAATATACAAAGGGCGATGCGAACATTTGGGAAAATCGTTTTCTCTGAATAAATTGCATTTAACAAATGAAAAGGAGAAAGTCAATTCGAAATTAGCTTTTTTAAAAAGTGTAAGATGAACTAACTCTTCCTTAAATTCTTTAGATAAATCTGATTGGTGGTCTTTAATAAAGTTTGTTGGAGCAGTTCTTGTTTCAGTTTCTTTCAATATTTCGAATTTCCATAAAAAGGAAAAGGAATCATTCAGTTATGTCATGGCGTCGATTTAAAGTTCCCGCCATAACAGAATCGGCATCTTCATTTGTAGCTTTGTCTTCTATATTTTTATAGACAAATTTGGTTCACATATTTTTTTCGTTTTTTTTTTTTTAGAGAGGAAAGAAATGATGAGAATTTCAATCACGTCGCAACTGCTTTACACTTGTGTAAATTGTTATCCAATTGATCCCGAATCAGCTGCAAACCGGTCACTTTCTTTCAAAATTTTGACTTTCAATATCGATAGTAACGTCTCTGGTTTGACGGAGGACTCTTCTCTCATTTATTGCAGCCAAAATCTTATACCAAATGGAAGATATCAGGATGCATTGGAATTTTTGCTCGTTTTTTCAAAACGCCGTTCACTCTGTTCGTGTTTTATTGTATATAAATTTGGACAGCCTAACAAAGACAACATATCCTGTTACATATATTTTTTTGTAAAGCGTATAAATATTTAGTTTTTTTTTAAGGATTCAAACACACACCCAGTCAAACTATTCTAAGGTGTCGTTAAAAATGTACACAATCAGATTTTCTTGGTCTTCTGCTCGTTCGAATCATCGGTGCCACCGATCCAATTTTGTAACATTTTATGGATATACGTTTCAAGACATTTTTAATGCTACATGTTTCGGACTATTCAGTAAAAACTTTGAAACTGCGCGTGCTGCAGTTTCATTGAGAATGTCTTTTCTCACTTTTGTGGAATCTGTGTTTTATTAACGTTTTGTACAAATAATTTCATCTATTTTAATTTAAATGTTGCAACACATTTCGGCTGGTATTTGAAATTTTAGGTATTGATTATAAGTCCAATCTTCCTTGTCAGCTTCATTAGGGATTTGGTAATGCAACGATCTTTCTGAAAACCACTGTAGAAAGTACCATCTCGAAGTTCATCTGGAAGATAATTCAAAATTACTTGGCAGACACGCGAATTGTTGGCGAGGCGCTCATAGCAGCGCACGATCTGCCTGAAAATGATATTGGATGGCTCTATTCCCAGCTGCACAACTATTTTGCCCAATGTAAAAATTATGTGAGTGTAGCGGTCCGAATGGGAACAGATGAATGTAAAGCCTGTTCTATTATCTATAATGCGATAGAGAATGTAAGCGGATGCAGCTTTGCACTTCTCAGAGCCGGTCTCCATAATGCGCAAAACAATTGGAATTATCTCGGACATAAGTAAATATATGATTGAATTATCGTCAAGATTCTTTAGGGCCGTGCCGATACAGCCAAGAATCAACATGCGCAGATATTCGATCGACGGTAAATGCATTGCATTTTTTAATAAAGGGATCATGTATCCCAACACCTCGGAGCGCAGCAGGTGGGCCTTCGTCTCGGGGTCTGCGGCGATCATTTGAACTAGGGAAATTGCCACACAGGCTCGGTGTGACTGAGTGGCCGACAAAGTTCCGCACATGACCGGCGAATACACCTCTAAAATCTCCTGTAACAATGCCGCGATACACCCAGAGCTGTGCCACAGCAGAAAGCCTATGTTGTCAATGATTTTACGGTTCTGGCTTAGCACGCACATCGCATGGTAACGTTTCTCTTTAGTGCAGACATCTACCAGCAATTTGTAAATCTGCTTTTGGTCCTCTAAACGACTTGCCATATTTCCAAAACAGTTGCTTGACAATTTAATAGTTTGATGCAGTTAAAGGTAAAGCGCATTAACTTTCTTAAATTGAGAATACAGAAAAAAAAAAGAAAAAATCAAATTATACGTGAATTAATATTTTTTTGTGACACGGAAAAAATGATAAGTATGTACATACATTGCTTGCCAATTTAATAGTTTGATCCAGTTGATGGGAAGCGCATTAACTTTCTTGAAATGAGAATACAAAAAAAATAAACCAAATTGTACGCAAAATAATACTTTTTTGTGACACGGAAAAATTGTAATACGTACATATGTGAAAAAAACTTGTTATATTGACTAAAATCTCAAATACTGCTTTTATATTTTAAATATGATTTTAAAATTGTTGTCAGTGGTGCGAAGTTTAGGGACCCAAAGTTCATTTCCTATATGGTGTTTCCACCAAACGAATTTTTCGCATCTGGGAAAAATGCGTTTTTTTTTTACATACAATTTGATGTTGATTTCAGTTTGGTGGAAACGCCACTTTAGATATGGAAAGCTAGCATATTACAGTAAAATGAACCTCGCACCCCTGACAACAATTTTAAAATCATATTTAAAATATAAAAGCAGTATTTGAGATTTTAGTCAATATAACAAGTTTCTTTCACATATGTACGTATTACAATTTTTTCCGTGTCACAAAAAAGTATTATTTTGCGTACAATTTGATTTATTTTTTTTGTATTCTCATTTCAAGAAAGTTAATGCGCTTCCCATCAACTGGATCAAACTATTAAATTGGCAAGCAATGTATGTACATACTTATCATTTTTTCCGTGTCACAAAAAAATATTAATTCACGTATAATTTGATTTTTTTTTTTTTTTCTGTATTCTCAATTTAAGAAAGTTAATGCGCTTTACCTTTAACTGCATCAAACTATTAAATTGTCAAGCAACTGTTTTGGAAATATGGCAAGTCGTTTAGAGGACCAAAAGCAGATTTACAAATTGCTGGTAGATGTCTGCACTAAAGAGAAACGTTACCATGCGATGTGCGTGCTAAGCCAGAACCGTAAAATCATTGACAACATAGGCTTTCTGCTGTGGCACAGCTCTGGGTGTATCGCGGCATTGTTACAGGAGATTTTAGAGGTGTATTCGCCGGTCATGTGCGGAACTTTGTCGGCCACTCAGTCACACCGAGCCTGTGTGGCAATTTCCCTAGTTCAAATGATCGCCGCAGACCCCGAGACGAAGGCCCACCTGCTGCGCTCCGAGGTGTTGGGATACATGATCCCTTTATTAAAAAATGCAATGCATTTACCGTCGATCGAATATCTGCGCATGTTGATTCTTGGCTGTATCGGCACGGTCCTAAAGAATGTTGACGATAATTCAATCATATATTTACTTATGTCCGAGATAATTCCAATTGTTTTGCGCATTATGGAGACCGGCTCTGAGAAGTGCAAAGCTGCATCCGCTTACATTCTCTATCGCATTATAGATAATAGAACAGGCTTTACATTCATCTGTTCCCATTCGGACCGCTACACTCACATAATTTTTACATTGGGCAAAATAGTTGTGCAGCTGGGAATAGAGCCATCCAATATCATTTTCAGGCAGATCGTGCGCTGCTATGAGCGCCTCGCCAACAATTCGCGTGTCTGCCAAGTAATTTTGAATTATCTTCCAGATGAACTTCGAGATGGTACTTTCTACAGTGGTTTTCAGAAAGATCGTTGCATTACCAAATCCCTAATGAAGCTGACAAGGAAGATTGGACTTATAATCAATACCTAAAATTTCAAATACCAGCCGAAATGTGTTGCAACATTTAAATTAAAATAGATGAAATTATTTGTACAAAACGTTAATAAAACACGGTGTCCACAAAAGTGACAAAAGACATTCTCAATGAAACTGCAGCATTAGTTCTCATGCAAGTTTTCAATGTCACGACTGTTGTTATAGTTACAATCGGACTGTGAAAGTGTAAGACGTATTCATTGCGATCAAACGACACATTACTATTTCTTTTGCAAAAAACCAAAAAAAAAAAAAAACGTAAATAAAAGAAAACTTCCGTTATCAGTTCGCCTGCACCTGCTGCATCTGTGCTAAAAATAGCATCATGAGTAGCGGCGGCGGTATTGAAGCAGCTATGGATTGGCAAAGAATTGAGACAACAAAATCAAACAAACGGTCAATCTGCAGCTCGCCAAATTTTTCCAAGAAAAAACTGCTGTTAGATCCAACACATAGTACATCTAAAAGCACAAATCGTTTTGCTAAACTCGAGATTCTTGATAGCAGTGTGGAGACTGAGGAGGGTAAAGAGGAAACTGGAAATGCTGAAGCGAAAATAGGAAAAAAACAAAGAGGAAGCAACTGAGCGAAATACTACTCCGAAGCCTCCGCCAATAATACTGGCTAATGTCAATGACATAAATGGTATGATAAATTATATTACCAAAACTCTTTCGAAAGAAGATTTTACCTATAAGTCCCAACGAAACGGTCAAATACGCGTTATGGTTAAATTTGTGGATAGTTATAGAAAGTTTATAACAACACTTAAGAGAGATAAGGTTTTGTTTCACACTTACCAGTTAAAACAAGAGCGTTCTTTTAGAGTTGTAGTTAAAAATCTACATTTTTCTACACCAATTGACTCAATTAAAAATGAAATTGAAGAGTTAGGTCATTGCGTAAGGAATATAAGCAATGTTAGGAGTCGTATAACCAAGCATCCATTGAACATATGCTTTATTGATCTGGAACCGAACAACAACAATGCAGAAATTTATGACCTGAAATACCTAAGCAATGCAGTAATTAAAGTAGAGCCTCCCAGGAAAGTAACTGACATTGTACAATGCTTTCGATGCCAAGAGTTTGGACATACCAAGACATATTGTACAAAAACATTTAGATGCGTTAAGTGTTCAATGTGCCATCCTGCTTCAGAGTGTCAGAAAGACAAGGATTTGCCTGCCAAATGTGTTAACTGCTTACAAGATCACGCTGCCAGCTACAAGGGATGCAAAATTTATCAAGAATTAGTTACAAAGCAGAAGCCTAATATCCATTCTTCTCGTCAGCATTCAAGCAAACCACCTCAGGAGCATAGCTTTTCATCTTCGCACAGACCAAATGAGTTTAATACTAGCGGAAACCGCCCATCTTATGCGCAAGTACTACGAGAAAACAGAAGTTCAAATGACGAAGACCCTTTCCAAAGAATCGAAGGTTTATTAGCCAAACAGTTTGAATTAACAAACAACCTCCTCAACATGATATCTCTGTTAATATCAAAAATATGCAAGTAGATCTTCAAATTGCTATATGGAATGCAAATGGGCTTTCCAACCACAGAGAAGAAGTAAAACTTTTCCTCAAATCTAATTACATTTAGATCATATCCATGAATTTTAAAGTGTGTCCTGTTGGTAAAATGAGTTTCTGATACCAAGTGGATATCAAACTTGGTATCAGAAACTCATTTTACCAACAGGACACACTTTAAAATTCATGGATATGATCTAATAGTTGCAAATCATCCAGATAATAGAGCTCATGGCGGCTCTGCAATATTAATTAAAAGATGGCTTAAATATAATATCATGGAAATAGTTAAAGAAAATGCTATACAGGCTGCTTGCATTAATGTTGAATGCATGTCATTTGATATTACAGTTTGTGCAGTGTATTTTCCACCACGATTTTGTTTTAAAGAACTTTTAACTTTTTCAAAAAACTTGGTTGTAAATTTATTGTTGGTGGAGATTATAATGTCAAACGCCCTTGGTGGGAATCAAGGTTAGCAAATCCCAAAGAAAAGGAGCTATATAAATGCATAAATACCAATAATTTTTCAACACTGTCTACGGGAAAACCAACGTATTGGCCATCAGACCCCCGCAAAATACCGGATCTTTTGGATTTTGCAGTTTATTTTGGAATACCACGGCATCATCTGGAAATTTCGGACAACTATGACCTAAGCTCAGACCATTCGCCAATTATAATTACATATGGCACTGCTCTTCCAGCAGTATCAAATAAATATAAAATTGTCACATCTAGGACAGATATTTTAGCATTTCAAGATTGGATAGATGCGAAACTAAATACTAATATATCTCTCAAAACTGATTTAGAAGTGGATACGGCTGTGGAATCATTTACAAACATTATACATGAAGCAGGTCTGTTGTGTACTGCACCAGCCAAAAGTTCTATAGCGAATACTGTTTTTATATCAGCTGAGCTTAGGAACCTTATAAATAATAAGCGAAAGCTCCGGAAAAATTGGCAAACCAGTAGATGTCCAGCAGATAAAACTAGGTACAATACAGTATCATTCCAACTTAAACAACACTTGCACGAAGTAAGAAATGAAGCAACTGCAGAGTTTTTCAAAAGTCTGGATCCTAACACGAAAGACTGTGAATACAGCCTTTGGAGAGCTACCAAATATTTAAAACGACCTGCAAAACGAAATGTTGCTATACGTAATCATAATGGAGAATGGTGTAAAACCGCCAAACCTAAGGTTGAGGCATTTGCACAACATTTACACTCAACATTTCAACCAAATTCAAATCTTGCGCCTGAAGATACTGAAATAATAGAGTTTCTGGATGTACCTTGTCAAATGTGCATGCCAATTCGTAGAATTACTGTGTCTGAAATCAAAGAAGAATTCGCAAAACTGAATCAATAAAGGTCAGCAGGCTATGATAAAATAGACGGAAGAGTTACGAAAATGCTCTCTCAAAAGTGTATTCAATTTTTAGCACTAATTTACAATGCGATCTTGAGGCTGGATCACTTTCCTACACAATGGAAATGTGCGGAGGTGATAATGATTCCAAAAACAAACAAGCCTGAAAATATTCTTTCGTCCTACCGTCCTATTAGCTCGCTGGTGACATTCTCCAAAGTATTCGAAAGAATACTTATGAGTAGATTGTTACCAATTTTGGATGAATACAATATAATACCGGAACATCAGTTTAGGTTTAAGAGAGGTCATGGGACTCCAGAGCAATGTCATCGTATAGTGGATATAATTACAAGTGGATTCGAGAAGAAACTGTATTCTGCGGCAGTATTTCTTGATATACAACAAGCATTTGACCGAGTGTGGCATCCAGGCATGTTATATAAAATGAAAAAACTGCTTCCTGCTCCATTTTTCCTCTTATTGAAATCGTATCTAAGCAATCGACACTTTTATGTTCAAATGGAAGGAAAAACATCGAAACTATATAGTATCCATGCTGGTGTTCAACAGGGCAGTGTTCTGGGACCTGTCCTTTACACAATATTCACTGCCGATCTTCCTGTTGTCAGTGATGCTCAAGTAGCCACTTAAGCTGATGATACAGCTATAATTGCATCTAAAGACACTGCGGCAGAAGTATCTCAAGATATTCAAAATGAAATAGTTGAAATAGAGCGATGGCTTAAGAAACGGAAAATAAAGGTTAATACTGAGAAGTCGAAACATGTCACATTTGCTCTGAGAAGAGGAGATTGTCCGTCAGTATCTTTAAATAATTCACAAATTCCTCATAGTGACTCCGCAAATTATCTTGGACTCGATATAAATCGGAGAGTAACTTGGAAATGTCATGTTAAAGGCAAGACAAAGAAACTCAACATAAAAACAAAAAAAATGTATTGGCTGCTTGGGAGAAAATCGCAGCTTAGTTTGGAGAACAAAGTTCGGCTTTACAAGGCTATTTTAAAGCCTGTGTGGACATATGCTATCCAATTATGGGGAACTGGCCTACTAGATAATAGCGATACAACTCGAAGACTTAAAAGAAATCATGTGTTAGATTTACCTTTTAGAGATTAAATTTTGTATATATTGCAAATAAACTCATAATTATAGAATTTTGAATATAATAGCTGTTCTCACTGGAGTACAGCAATTTCTGTTATATTATGAACTTTCAACTAACTTACTTATTGTCTTATTGATAGATTGTAAATTAATAATAATAAAAAAAAAATAAAAAAAAAACACGACTGTTAAGCCTATAACCGTATCGCCGAGTTCATCGAACCAATAAATTTAATAAAAATTTATTTTAAAGATACTTGCCAACTCGATCGATTAAAAACTAAAGCAAAATAAAAACAAACAAAATTGAAAATTTTAAATGCAAACGTGCACATTATATTTATTCATAGATTGGCTCGTATTTTTCTCACTCTCATCCAATTTTTTCTTCTTAATTTATTGATTTTATGCGTTTACATTTGTGAAATTTATGTCAAATATTTAGGCCTTGTTATGGAGCCTAAATTGAGCTAGAACAATCATATTGTTTCTATGGTAAATAAAGCTCATGAGGACCACCTGCCTGAAAGAGCGATGATGCTTTCCGTTCACCGACATAATGAATTCCTTTCTTAGGTGCGTATAGAAGCAATCATCTCAATCAGGGCACATCACGAGATCTGTTCCAACTCGTGTTCGAGATGACATAATTTGCAAAACGAGTACACACACACAGCACGACCTACCTGTTCGACGTGATTGAGCCCCGTGGATCTATGGATGCATACAATTGAGGTAGTCTCCTTCCTGGGACTTAATAGCTAGTGTTACGTCATGTTATATAATTAATTGTATACATATATATTCTGGTCCGATGCCAGATGCCCCAAACGTTAAGCGATAAATGATAAAACAAGTGACAAAGAGTAATAATGATTTAATTTGTTATAAAAGGTGTTTTTTTAGCAAGTAAGATTTTTTAATGTGGCAAGTTTATCGAAAAGCAAATTACGAATTTATGCATATGTTTATAATTCTTGCCCCCAGTATTAGTCTCGATAACTTTGGTTATATAATTGATAATCTTGTAGAAGACGCAAGACAACATCACGCAGTGAACATTGCTGGTGATTTTACCGCGTGAGCAGTTGGAGAGTGAGAAGTAGGAGATCGCGCTGGCCAACACCGGCTCAAACCACACATTCTCACGTGGCGGATCTGGTTCCATAAAGATCTTACCTTCGTAAGAACGTCTATTTTCAACTCAACAACCTGGAAGTTAAGCAAGCACTATGCATGTATGTACATCCCGAACGCATAAGCCCTCGCTTAACTATTAGCCAAGGAGGATATATAGTTGAAACATTCAACTCTGTTGTTTTCCAAGGACCGCTATATATGAGAAACTGCAACGGAAACGTAGAAGCGATGGCTGATAGAATCATGTCCTCAATTCAAGCAGCATGCAGTGCCAGCATGCAACACAGTCTATTGGATTTGCAGATTCGTGGATTTGCAAATAATTTACATCCTCGAACGCAAAATGTTGAAAACAGCTATTCGGGACAGCAAGAGGCTTTGCTTTCTTGACCTGTGCGATGAAGCCGAGTCCCTAGGGTAGAGTGTATAAAATTGTTGTTATAAAAATTAAAGCTTCGACGCTTTTTGCGCCCACAAATCATGATGATATGCTGCACATTGTGAATACTTGTCCCACAGCATCCAGCAGTAACAACATGAACATAAACAACATGGTTTTTATGCAGTTTACCAGTCTGAAGTCATACAGGCAGCTGACAAAATCAAGAACAACAAATCTCCTGGCACCGAGGCTAATCCTAATCGGGCATTTATACTCGCTATCGCACTTTACTTAGAGCAATGTACCCGGCTAAGAGAACGAGTATTTCCATCTTGGTGGAAAATGCAGCGTCTAGCACTGATCCCCAAACCTGGTAAGGACATTGGCAATCCGTCATCTTATCGACCTATTTGTCTTCTCGATACTGGGTACTCGGAAAAACCTCAAGAAAATAGTGTGCAATAGACTGGAGGAGGCATTAGTAAGGCAGGCTGGTGGCTTATCTAAGCTTCAATTCGAGTTCACTAGGACGAAATCAACAGTAGATACTATTTCAGAGCTGACTAATACAGCTTCTGCCGCTATTGAGGGCACCCGGTGGAATGGTGGTACTAAGCAATATTGCCTAGTGGTCACACTAGATGTAAAAATTGCATTTAACACTGCCAACTGGAACACGATCATTGAAGCTATTGGTTCTTTCGGCGTTCCCAACTACATTGAGAAAGTAATTGAGAACTAATTTCATAATAGAATGCTTTTGTACAACACTGATGTTGGAGAAAGGAACTGCAAAATCATCAGTGGTGTTGCTCAGGATTGTATCTAAGAGAGCCATCAAGTATCTTGGTATTATGCTCGTCTCTGCTACAAAGAACATCTTCTCTATACGAAACGAAAAGGCTCTGGTAGCATGCGAGGCCGTATACTTTTGCTAAATGGCGTAACAAACTCAATTATGCTGTACGGTGCACCTATCTGGGCAAACGTTATAAACATAAGAAGTTGTCGCAAGGGCCTAGAATCCACATATCGATTGGGGGCTATCCGAACGTACAGTGCATTTCGCACAGTGTCAGAGGACGCTGTACTGGTAGTATCTGACATGATTCCGATCAATATTTTAGCTATCGAAGCGAAAATTCATTATGATAATAGGCAGCAGCTGGATGGCTTGGCAGGCCACATGGAGAAGTAAACTTCTACTTGACACAGCTATTAACTGGACATGGTTGCTTCAAAAAGTACCTGCATCGGTTCAAACACGAGGACTCTCCCCTGTGCACCTTTTGCGTGTACGACCAACTGGAAGATGCAGAATATGTCGTGCTCAAATGTCGTAGATTTGATCATGACCGACAAGCTCTGGCGGAACCCCTAGGCGAGCTGTGGAAAATCTTGTGGGACATATGTTAGATGATATCTCCAAGTGGCGTGTGGTATCAGTGATGACATCTCTTCGAACCCTTGAAAGATATCGAGGGATGCATAGAGTCGGCAAATAGTCGGCACCATCTCTACGACGCAATGCTTAATGGCGGCACCGTATGGTGCACATACCCTAGGTTAAGTAACTTTACTTTTCTATTTTATAATATTAACTTAAACTCTAAAATGCAAAATGAAAAAAAAAAAAAACATATGTATATAGTTGTTTGGCAAAACATTATATTTACAAATGACTTCAAATTACAAACAGTTCAGTAATTTTCTGGTTGAATGGTTAGAAGTTGATCCACTTTTTGCCGCAAGATTTTATTCAGCTTACTTCTGCCTCAGTAGCTTTGTTCATAAGCCTAATTTGAAGCGACGAAAAACTGGTGATCTTTCAGCTACCGAGACACCCCGAGGATGGCACCACATGCCATACTTCTAAAACAAACCTCGATATATTGAGGAATCCAACAAGTTTTGCAATTTGGATAAATAGTTTGGGTGCTAGAGTCGCTCAAAGTTGATTATTTTTTCAGTTCGCAACAAAATGCGCAGTTTAAGGAAATAAAGTTCATATTTAAGATGAACTTTTACGTTAGTATGCAACTGATTATTATTTTCTTGGTTTCTATTAAAAAGTACATTACATTTAAATCAGAATAAATTTAAAACCGAAATGTATTTCGGTTTCGGTACGTACCGAAACATGTGTTCCGGTACGGTACTCTGATTTTATTTTATTTCGGTTCCATTTAAAAAAAAAACGGTAATATCGGTTCCAGTTCTCAATTTGAATCGGTTAACGGTTCCGACGTTCCTTCTTGTTGTTTATCTGATCTTGGTCTACTATGGCTTGGGATGACTCTGGACGCTGGTTTAAATAAAATCATATTTTTTTTGCCCTGCCCCTCTTCCCTTCCACCCCTTTTCCAATACTCCCCTTTCCACCATTTCTCTTCCTTTTTAAAATAAACCCGTCGTGTTGCAGCCCTTTCTCCTACCTCTCTTTCCCCTGCCCCTTTCCTACCACATCTTCCCCTACCACCACGTCCCATACCACTTCTTGCCCACCCCATTCCTCTTTTCCTTTCACTCGAACTTCTGTCTACCCCCTTTCCCATGAACTCTACGACCCCATTAAGTCGTATATTAATTTTAGTATAATTTTTTTCCGTGAATTTTTTCCATAATTTAATAGTTGTTCTGCTATTCGGGGCGGAGACGAATTTAACAAATCAGAGATCATTAAAATCGGTTCAGCCGTTCTCGAGCTATAAAATTGGTCATACAAAAATACTAAAATCGTGATTAAAAAATGGGGGGTAGGGGTAGAATGGTGAAAAATACTTTGCGACGTATTATCATACCTACTGAATATACACAAAAAATTTCATAAAAATCGGTCCAGCCGTTTCGGTGGAGTTTGGTTAGAAATACTTTGACGCGAGAATTTTTTATATTAGATACTAAACGAATACATACTCGTATAAAGCGAATTCAAAATATTTTCAAGCTAGCCGAGCGGGGTGAGCGGCGACCACGCGACTTTTTTCTAATACTTACATTTTTAAAGTCGTGATATCTTTTCGAATGTCCGAATTTAATAATTTAAAAAAGTTAAATAATGGTATTGAAGCAGTCGTGAATATGAAGCAATTTATTTTGATAAGGATTAATACCAAGGTACAAATAAAGAGCCTTTTCTAGCGGCGGCATTTCAATTAAATTTTTAAAATAAAAGAACACTTATTGTGACATAACTATAATAGTTATACATATGCTGTCACGACACTTTTTGTAGATAATGATTGTGTTCTGCAAAGTCGTAGTACATTATTTTGTTCAATCATCAATAGTTTTCGCAACGCACGCGATGTAAGGATTTTTTTTAGGTCATTTTTTTACACCTTGGGTTACATTATTGGAGTTGCTTTTGGAAATATAATATAGCCTATGTCACCCGGGGATAGTGTGGCTTCCCAACAGTGAAATAATTTTTCAAATCGGTCCAGTAGTTTCGGAGCCTATTCAATGCAAACAAACAAACAAAAAAACAAACAATCAAATCTTTCCTCTTTATTATATTAGTATAAATAATGTAACACAACACCTTCAGCAACACATTGTAGTTGCATGTAGTTTTGCCTTATTCCTCACTCACTGTAGCAATCATGGGAGGGACAATGTGTTAAATACGTGTTCCAATTGGTTTTTGGAATCTGCGTTGGAATCAGCAATACACAGTTAGCACAAG
Source organism: Leucophenga montana (assembly GCA_035044765.1). NCBI lineage: Eukaryota > Metazoa > Arthropoda > Insecta > Diptera > Drosophilidae > Leucophenga > Leucophenga montana. The sequence goes on along the minus strand of JAWNNQ010001926.1, from coordinate 75,310 downwards.
AATCCAGTTTTGTATAATATTCCAGTGCCACCTGCCTGAAATTCCTTCTTCCCGCCTTTTTTCATAAGAATTCTGTAAGAAACTTTTGTTCTGTTATGAGAGCCCATTGATTGCGACGGTCTCCGATTCTCTCTGATTGTAGTGTAGTAAAGATTCATATTTTTTTGTTTTACTAAAAATAAAATAGCATTTTGTGCGTATGACAATCATATATTGGCGCATAGATAGTATTCTATATATAAGCATAAATAATAATTATTTAAAAAAAAAAAAAAAAATACAAATAAAATAAACATACACATAGATAATGTAAATATAAATGCTAAAAACGAAGACTCAAACTCATACTGAATAAGTTTGGCACATTTGGTTAATACTGTTTTTCTGAACAGCATGAAATAGCGGTGTACTACGTATGACTCCCGAAAACTCTTTAGAGTTTTTACTTTGGTGAAAGTTTTTACTTGGCATCGGCGATAAAGGCTCGCCCCAGAATTTCAGTAAAGCGAAAATTTTGTAGTAGGCAACCCTAAAACGATTCACAAAAATTATATCAATTCAACTAACTAGTTTATTTTGTTTTTTAGCTCACCTATAATTTCGATTGCTTGCAGCATAGATAATCGGATTGATGACACTTGAGGCCCATGCCATCACTGAGGCAATGATGTGTAGCCACGGATATGCTGTTTTCTTTTCATTGTCTACCACATTGGCCAACATCAGTGGCAGGAAGCAGACAAGAAAGCACAAGAATATTGTGACCATCATAATGGTGAGACGATTATCCTCACGCACCTTGCGACTACTTGTAGTTGTTGTATATGTCGTTGTAGTAGTTGCGCTCGATTCCTTGCCGGCTAATTGAAAATTAGCATGGCTCTTCATTTTCTTCTTCTGATGCAATACTGTGATGTAAATGCACGAATACGAGATGATAATCACCAAGCACGGCAGCAGAAAACCAATGAGAAAGAGTGTTTTCTTAATGGATTTACCATCTTTCTTAAGTATGGTGCAGGAAAAAGTTGCTTCTTCGAGACCCATTTGGCCCCAAATACCTAATAAGGGTGGAAGCTTGAAAATATGTTAAAAAATCAATAAGAATTAGACGAAAAAATTAAAAAAAAAAAAAAAACAAATTTTCGCCTACCAACAACAAAAACGATACCGCCCAGACGAAGATCAGCTGTAGCGTTATATACTTCGGTTTGTAGATCTGCGAGTAACGACTATGACAAGCGATTAGAATATATCGATTTAGCGTTATGCCCACCATGCTGAGCAGGGACACCGCCACATTGCCATAGAATATAACTGGAAAGATTGTGCATAGCGTGCTACCAAATGTCCAACTCTGTAAAACGAGAAAAGTAGGAAAATATGTTTACAATTTTGTAGGAATCCTACCTATGCTGATTGCAAACACACTTACCTCTTGAAAATAGCGCACTGCCGTAAGTGGCATACTAAAAGAACAGAAAAGCAAATCAGATATGCTGAGAGAGATAACAAACGCCGTGGTCGCATGTTCGCGAATCGTCGGACTCTTGAGCAGCGCTAGAAGTGTAATAAGATTACCTGTGTAAAGAAAAAACATAAAATAATTAAGTTGCAAGAGATGTATAATAGTTTGCATATTTCTAATTACTATATTATACTAGCTGGTCCCCCGCGACGTTGTATGCGGCCCTTTTAAGTGGTTTTTATTTCATATATATATATATATATATATATATATATATATATATATATATATATATATATATATATATATATATATATATATATATATATATATATATATATATATATATATATATATATATATATATATATATATATATATATATATATATATATATATATATTTATATATATATATATATAGCGGCGTGCTGTTGACCTTCCCCTTGCCTCCCTTTTCCCCTGCCACTCCATCCCCCTTCCCCACCTACCACATGCTCCTTTTTACTCCACCTCCAATTATCCTACACTTCTTCTTGTCCCTTCCAACCCTTCTCCAACCATCACTTGCGCAGCTCCCATTCCTCTGCCCCTTTCTCCTACTTCTCCTTACTTTACCCTTTTTCCCTGCCCCTTCGATCCCATTAACATATATACAACATTTCGTTTTGAGACATTGATGATCGCACCACAGCGCCAACTGTTATTTATCTTGATAACTGCTCCATCAGAAAATCAAGCAAAATGTCTTTTTTTCTCAACGAATTTTACGATTTTTCGTATATTTCTAAGCATTGCATATATTTGTCTTCCTTTACATCGTCCAAAATCATGAAATCATGCAGAAAAATTTAAAATTTTATCGATAAAAAAAACTGAAATTTTCCTAGTTTTCCAGTAATTTTCGAATTTCTCTTCGAAAAGCCATTCCGGAACGATTGCACACAAAATCCCATACAACAAAATGTTCAACATTTTCATACAATTTTCCCATACATTTTAATATTTTCGAATTTTCCGACTTTTCCGGAGGGTTTTCCCAAAATTTTCTTTCGTAAAAACGTAAATTTGATCCAAATCGGCCCAGTCGTTCTCCTGTCTTTGTGGTGATGTGGGGGGAGCCATCACCACAAATTTTTTTTTTTATTTATTCTTGGCACCGAGACGAGTCCTACGAACCCAAGATCGGTCCACCCGTTCAAATGTTATGAAATTTTGAAATTTTTGACGAGTTAATGAAATAGTTTGTTTGTTACAAAAAATTGAATTCAAACTGATATTGACTTAACTAAAGAAGGTTTTCATACAAATGCATAAAAGTGTGCGGTGGGTTTGTAGGTGGGTTAAAAAATGGGTGGGGTACGCCCATTTGTATATTTATATGTGCATAAGAAACCAACATATCGAACGTCAAGTTATTAGTGAGTTAAGTAAAGAAGTTTTCCTTACAAAAGCACAAAAGTAGGCGATTGGTTTTTGTATGGGGGCTACCCCGAAAAGTCGGCGGGACACGACCATTAGCATATACATATATATGAAGCAGCTGTCCATAAGAAGCCATCAAGACATTTTTTTAGTTGATATTAGCTGCAATAAAAAAGTTTTCTTACAAAAAAGTCAAAAATGGGTTTGTCTGCGGGATACCACAAAAAGCGAGCGGAATACGCCAATACATGCACGAGTATATAAATAAAAAGCTTCCATATCGAATTTCATGCTGATTTTGAATTAAATAAAGAAGTTTTTATACAAAAAAATAGCAATGAAATGAGCTGGATACTCCATAAACTTGGGACCAAAAGAAGCTTAAATACCGGCATTCAGCCAAATATCTAAAAAGTATGAGCAGCATCTATCAGACGGACATGACTAGATCAACGCGACTTGACGAGCTGATCAAGAATATTTATACTTAATGGGGTCTACGATACCTCCTTTAATGAGTTACAAACTTTATGTGTGTATAGTATAAAAATCGATGCATTTTTAAAGTGACTTAGTGTAGGTTATAGGTCTCATCAAGTACAATATTTCTACATTTTTCTAGCACTTTTTTCTAGTTATTGGTAAAAAACTTACAACTTACAAAAACTTAGTAAATTTCACACTGATTTTAGACTTCACAACATTCCTTTTTAAAAGTGGAAGAATAGATGTTTCATTTATGTAAATTATGTTGAAATGAAAATATGTAGAGGTTTTTTATATTTTTTAAACTTTGAGCACTCTTTTCGTTCACCATGAAATTTCGTCATAATATTTAGAAAGAACATTTTAAATTTTCAAACAAATGGTATTATATTTATAAAAATCGAAGAAATATTGATAAAGTTATTAAACTTTTGCCAATATAATAAAATTTTCGTTTATTTATTTTTGAAATGGACGAAAACGGTTATTGGCTAAACAAGAACTAATTTGTCAGGGTTAAAACTTAATGATGATCCATATAAAACAAATCTTCAGTGTCTCTCTTAACTTAGCTCTTTTCATCAAATCTTTTATATATTTCTCGGTGGAATCCTTATTCGTCGCTGAGTTTACCGATATTTTCTGGAAAGAATCCCAAATTATAAAGCAAAAAATTAATTTTTATAGATATGTTCTATTATATTCTTTAAGCCTCCAGGAATTTACCACCTCAACGAAATTAGCACTTATCTTGATTACCTTAATGTTTTTAGAACACAAAAAACCCCTCACCCTGCTACAACCTTGCTTTTGAGTGTTATGTACATATGTGTCAAATTGTTGCCGTACAACCAAAACAAGAATAAAAAACGTTAACTTCGGATGAACCCAAGCTATAATGCCCTTTACACAAAATTTCAAATTCAATACTTAGCAGCTATAAAGAAAGGAAAACAAGAAAAGAAGTTAACATTTGTGGAACCGAAGCTTTAATACCATTCACACGAAGTGCGAAGCGTTCGTCCATACGAAGCCACCATGTCAAATGTCTAGTTGATTTTGCTTGAAATGAAAAAGTATTTCATGAATAATCCCAAAAGTTGTTGGTGGTTTTGTATAAGGACTGCCCCTTAGAAGCAACTATTCGTCCATAAGAAGCCACTGTATTAAATATTATGTTGATGTTGATTGTAATTAGAAACTTTTTCATACAAAAACCCAAAAGTGAGCGGGACACGTCTCTTGACATTTATGTGAAGCGTCCGTCCATTTATAGCAGTCATGTAAAATTTCACGTCGATATTGGCTTCAACAAAAACGTTTTCCATACAAACAGGCAAAACTGTGCGAGTGTGCAAAACTGTATGGTGGCTACCCCAATAAGTGGGGGATTACACTTATTGATATATATGTGAAGAGTCCATTCGTAGGAAGCCACCATGTCAAGTTTTAATGAGATATTGGCCGATAGTGAGCGGGTGTTTTGTATAGGGGCTATCCCAAAAGTGGGCTTGGCATGTCAATATGGATACTCTATTTAACTGTAATAAAAAGAAGTATATGTGTCGACTTAAAACTGAATATCTTAAAAATTTGGTCCCTAAAAAATGCGCAACACCATCTAGTCGGACAGAAAGACGGACATATCTAAATCCTTTTTAATGCGTTATAAACATTCAGAGAAACTGAAAATGTCATTTCACACTATGTATGAATGGTATAACAAGTAAAAAGTATGGTCAAGGAGCTTGACTATATTATATTCTAAATAAGTTTAGATCTAACATACAAAAAACTATACAAACTATCTCTTTGTAGATGCTGAAGATCTCTAAAATCGAATCCTTCGTATTGCACATGGACAATCTTTGGAAATTGATTTTAGTCCAATAATTTTTAGAGCTAACTCACCGAAAACTCCAACTACAACAAAAATGCAGGCACATATCGCAGCAAAGAGCGTAGCCGAGTGTGGGTAGATTATAGTAGAGTGACTGCTGTCCAACGGCGGCAAATCCGTTGGTATTAATGGCAATGTTGCATCCATGCTGAAAATAAAACAAATTGTATTAATAAGTTTGATACCGGAGGAAAACTCAGTGCAGTATGCAAAGAATACGACCTTACATAAAATTTTGTAAATTTCATAAGCTACAAATACTAAATTTTGGTATTGTTGGCTGGATAAATAATACCGATAATAAATACCACATAAGCCTCGACTGCAGTGCTCATTCATATTTTTCCCAACATCCATAAAATATTAAACACAATCAGACATAAGAGCTGTAAAACATTCATTCACAACACAAACCTTTCCTTCAGCTTCAGACATGAAAACTTCTTCAGTGTTCCAATTTGCTTTGGATTATACTAATACAAGATGTAGTTGTTTGATTTGATACATACGCGAGTACATACATATGTTAAACAAATACAAAAATTTAATAAAAATTATGTCAAAGCGTGATTTAGTTTTATAATATTTTTTTTTTGGTTTTGGGGGGAAGGACAAGAGTCTAATTGAATTGTAGCCTAACCTCCTCCTCTTTCGCTCACACCTTTACTTTTTCCCTGCGTTGCATATGGTAACTGGAATATCATGAATTATTTTATTTGTTTTTATCGTTTAACTTTTTGATTGAAAAGCATTTTTTGTCATAGTAAATCACATGCACATACACGGGCACAATAGCGATTTCCGGCGTGTGAGGTTTCGAATTTATGAAAAGGGGACGAAATAAATACACAAATGAAAACTTGCTGATGCACTGCTGCTGCCTCAAACATCAATCGAATACAAGTGCTTCAAAACAAGGTCTTGCGCAAAATAACTGATGCTCCTTGGTATATGCGCAATAAAGTTTTGCATCAAAATTTGAGAATACCAACAGTCATGGAGCAGTTAAACTTCCACAGCAGCAGATATAATGATCGATTGGCTTCACACATGTTAATCATTTAGCTGCGGCTCTGGTCGTTAATACATGTCGTATACGGCTCCAAAGATTTCATCCAAATGATATTCAAACTTATTTATTTTTGTTAGTTATGTTAATGTACAAACTCTAAGCTAAATGCCTTAATGTCACTCCTTAACATTGTTATACTAATGTATTATAGTTTTTAACTAAACTGATTGACATTGACGTACGATAATAAAAACAACAAAAAAAGAAACTAAGCCTAAGAACTTAACTCAAATACACAATTCGGCTTAAGTATTTTGATATGTAAAAAACGCAGTTTTGTTAATATCTTGAAATTTAATAAGTGGACAAAATTAAAAACATGTGTAATACCTAATGATTAAAAAAATTATATAACGTGGTTGGAATCATTCTAAAATTTGTACAGACCTGTCTTCCGTTTGAAAGTATTTATTTATTTATTTGCTCGACTTCGATTATTTAAAAGAAAAACCAACAAAAAAAAAAACGTTTTTCCAGTTATGCGGACTTGAAAATTGGGCAGACAGACATTTGCCAAATAAACTCAGTTCCCGATGATGGTTAACAATATATAAGGTCTATAAGGTCTACCACGCCACCTTCTGTTTGCTGCAAAGAAATTTATTATAACCTTCTCCCTTTGGGTACTGGGATTAAAAATGCAGAAAAATGTGCTTTATATTGAAACTGCGTGCTTCAGGAAGATAGTAGCCGAAGCGTTGAAATATGAGGATTGCCAATAAGTTTGAAGAAAAGAATAATTTAACCGTTTTCGTTTAATTGAGAAGAAGTTAGTTATTGATCAGAAGGTTTTTAACTCACAATATATACTATCAAACGTAATATGAGCTTGAAGTTTCTCAATTCTCAGCAAAACGACAAAATATATTTTTCGAAAACTATTTTATTCTGTAACTTTCCAAGTAGTGATACGTATTGATACGCTATCAGTTTGTCTGAATCTCCTGAACGCATTAAAGGAGGTATCGTAGACCCCATAAAGTACATATATTCTTGATCAGCTTGTTAAAATGAGTCGATCTAGACGTCTCCGTCTGTTCACCTGCGCACTTTATTTGACAAATTTTTTAGATATCTGGCTTGTAGTCGGTATTTAAATTTCTTTTGTCCCTAAGTTTATGGAGTATCCATACTGACATGCCACGCCCACTTTTTGGTATAGCCCCCATACATACCCACCGACAACTTTTGTGTTTTTGTTTGAAAAACTTAGTTAAGTCAAAATCAGCTTGAAACTCGATATGGATGCTTTTTATTTTTGGAGAACGCCCCATAAAACACACTTTGGCTTTCGTCACTTGAATGGACTCCCATCCATTGCAATAGTATTATATGTTCATATGTATTACAATAATATATTGTATTTTAAGTACATACATACATACATTTGAGGAGCGTGTGATTTACAGACTATATGTTGTATAGAAATGATCGAATATGGCGGCAAAGCCACTACAGGAAGGAAGGAATGTACGAATATACATATGTATAGTAAACGAGCGAGCAGCTTTAGAATAGGGTACCAATAACGCTCGATATCCGAATGCAAATATTGTAATACACTCAAAAATCCAAAACAAAACAAAAAAAAAACTCTAGAAAGAGGGAAGAGGAACTCGCAGTTAAATTAGCCCTATCGTTTCCCCAATACACTCCCTTCTACACAAATGCAAGCTGTGCTATGCAGCTGATATCGAAGATAACGAAACGATGACGGGCGGATGAATAGTCGAGCAAATGAATGGACGGACGGACGTTGCGCGGTTTCACATATCAAACTGCGCGCTTGCGCTTATCTACTTCAATTGGATTCGCAGCAGCAGTCACTGCTTTGGCACAATGACGCGCTCAGCCCAATATTCAAGTAAAGTGCTTGGCTCGGATTCAATTAAAAATAATTTAAAACTAACAAACGGCAAATGAAATGCGTATGAAAGTGAAAGGGTGATTGTTATTGTGCTCCGCTACGCTGCTATGCGTTCTCGTTTTCATCATCATACGAATATGGGGGGAACGCACCAAATGATCATGCTAAGGAGGTGGAGGAGCTCTGTTCAATGCATTCTGTATTTATTATTTTTCGTTTGTCTTTTTTTATGTACGATATGTACATATGTATGTAGAATTATACTCGTACACATTTTAGAGCTACCCATCTGTCTGCCAGCATGTGTCCCAGTAATGTTGAACTAAATTGCCAGCCATTAAATATTAAATTTTAACTAAATTTTAGTTTAACCAATATCGTTTTCAAACATTTGTGATTAAATAACTGATTACAATGATATACAGTTCACAGTTCTTATTGGAAATGTATACATACATACATATGTACATATGTATATACATTGAGTCGCCTACTTTTCATGTCTGTATGTTACCTCCAATCTCAAAACTTTATGCAGTGATTTCCAATTAGTTCCCACAAATAGACAGGCATGTTCACAAAGAAGGTTTAGGTATATACAAGTATGTATTAGATTTAGGTATACATACAAATGTATATATTTAATGATAAATTATTTGATTAAGTTTCGTGCTTCATCGAACGGCATTGTGACGCAAACTACAGCGGGAATTTTGAATTAGTTTTCAGAAATAGACAGGAATGTTCCCGAGGAAGGATAAATGTTATATACATATACATCTACATAAGTATATTCCTATACCTACCACCCCCCGGCGGTAATACGCCCTATATAGAAAGGTAAGACGTCCCCTATATAAGATAAAAACCAAATTAGTTACATCTGTTTGACCCAGTTGGATGAGATTTGGTACATGCATATGTAAAGGGTACCGGGATAAATCAGGTACACAGGAAATACAGGCGGTGGCCACCCCACCATTTTAGAAGATAAAACAAAAATTGATATATCTCACAAACGCAGCTGAATGAAATGCTAAATACGTAAAGGGTACAGGTAAATATAAGATCCACTGGAAAAATACACACTCTCATATAAGTAAAAAACTAAATTCGAACTAAACTTGGAGCAAGTATAAAGTACAGCGGCAGAAATAAGATCCACTGGAAAGTAGACGGTGGCACACTGCCCATATAAGAGGAATACTAAATTCGTTATATCTCAGCAACATTTAGCGTAGATGAATAAGATATAGGACTGATGTAACGGACACCGAGAAAAACTGAAAAAATAAGTAGTGCCACAATATAAAATCAAGTGGGGACGTAGCAACGAATGACGGGTACACTAGTTAATAATAAAAGCATAATTTGAGATAGTATCTTTAAACAATTCTGCATTGATTAATACCATTTTAAATTACATACTTCTTAGGTGGAATATAAATTACTGGAAAGAAAGTATGAGAATGAGCTGATAAGTAATTGGTCTTGACGATAAATGAGCCCATGGCTATCAAGCTAATATTTTTTTCTCGAAAATATATGGCTTTTATGAATTGCTGTTAGTTTTGCTAGATGGCTGCGTTATGAATTGTATTTTTAGCAGCAATTTGAAGCGAAGATACATTGCATAAATAAATAAATTAGAATATTGTTAAGTGTTTAGATAATTCTACTTGAAAAAAAAGAAAACGTAATGAGATCAATACCGATCTGCACAAAATTTATGGGAACTTCACACCTTTGAATATCAAGGATAAAGTATTGGATATCGGGATTTATTAGCATGTTAAAATAGGTTCCCACACCAGAAATTGTTGACTAAACGTGTTTTTATTGCCGAAGATTATGATTTTTTTTTTTTAATTTAATTTTTATATTCTTTAGCGTTCTGTAGCCTAAACGACTTGTTTTATTTTGACATATAAGGTATCATATTGATTTCGAGAGTGAAATAGGTTATTCTATTCCTATATATCTTCATCCGCAGTTATATTAAAAACAAATCTAAAAAAATTCCCTTGTCTGTTGGCAGATGCTACATAAAAATATGTTATCGTATGTCACTCCGTAATCAATACATTATATGTCAAAATCCATGAAGCTGTTTATGCTACAGTAATATTAAAGAAATTAAATTAAAGACTCTATATATAAATGTTATACCCTATGGCACTGCCTTAGTAAAGGGATAATACCTCATATGTTAAATTCCATTGAGCCGTTTAGGTTACACAGCGTACCAAAGAATATAAAGGCATACGTTTTTATATTTGTTCGCTTTTGTCGGAGGTCGTCTTCTTTTGTTGCAGTTGGGTTTTTTGTTCTTTTAATAATTTCTTCCTGCTTTAATATAGTTAATATAGTAATATAGTGTGTGACCCGCCCACTTTTTGAGGAAACCCCCACACAAACCCACCGCCCACTTTTATGATTTTGTATAAAAAACTTCTTTATTAAAGTCAATATTTGGTTGAAATTTTATGTGGTGGCTTTCAATGGACAGCTGCTTAACAAATATAGACAAATGGGCGTGTTCTGCCCACTTTTTGGGGTAGCCCCTATACAAACGCACCGCCGACTTTTGTGTTTTTGTACGAGAAACTTCTTCATTAAAGTCAATATTAGGTTGAAATTCCATTCGGTAACTTTTTACAAACAGGTGCTTAACATACATAAACTAATGGGCATGTCCCGCCCAATTTTTGGGGTAGCCGCCATACAAACCCACCGCCCACTTCAGTGTTTTTGTATGAAAACCTTATTTATTAAAGTCAATATTAGCTTCAATTTTGATGTGGTGGTTTTTTATAAACGACTGCTTTACATACATATTTGAGATGGGGGCGACCCGCCCACTTTCTGATATAGCCCCCATACAAATGCTTATTTGCTTCTTCAGTTAAGTCAATATCAACTTGAAATTCACAAATATACTAGTGGGCATGTACAACACACTTTTTGGTATAGCCCCTATACAAACCTATCCACCCCTCCCCCCACTTTTAGTTTTACAAGAGGATATCAAATTTTATGTGAATGACATAAGAGTTTCGGTTCAAACGAAGTTAACGTTTTTTCTTGTTTATTTTGACTTTTGTATAGCACTTACGTAGCATTTTATTTGTGAAAAAATCACGTTTTTTATTGTGATTAATTTTCGCATGACCTGACATAATGTCCTTTATATTAATATTTGTGTTGTGAGACAATTTTCTTTAGTTTTTTATGCATATGATACTAGACGTGACATACGGTACGTGATATATTTCCCCCTTATACTGTACTGTAATGGTTCATATACTTGTAATTATGCGTTTATGTTTTTATTAAACATAAAAAACAATGTTTAAACGTTCTTAGAGTAATTTAACTGCGCTGAACACGAAAAACATACTGATTTTTTGTTTTCATTTAGGCCATTTACTTAAGTTTACTTAAACCAGCGTCGAGAGTGAACGGCAAAGCCCAATCTAAATGTGCGATATTTCGCTATAAATTATCCATCTATCGGTACCCAATTCGATCGAATGAAAGTGACTGAGTTACAGCTCATGAAAGTTAAAATTTCATGCAATTTTTTTGACGAATTTCATACATTTTTCTCATTTGCGTGCTTTTTTCAACAACAAATAATTAGAATATCCTTTGTTTCGCATTTTGTATCGACAGTTTATTCAATTCAACTAGCTTACAGACAAACCTCTCAATCAATATATTTTATTGTAGGGAGTAGATCATATGTATTATTATTCTTTACCCGTGAAAGAAACCAGATGGTAGCAGAGATTAAGCCCAACATAGCATAAAGATTGAAGTCAAAACATTTACTTAAATAGCTTTATTCATAACATTGTATTTATTGAACCATGTGGTTGAAAAGTGTTAATCGACCTACAGAAATCATTAAAATATGAGTAATTCGGAAAAATAAATTACACACATTTTTACGTGGTTTCACAATGTTAAGTTCCAACAAACTTTTTCGAAAAATTTCGATGCATACAATATTTTTAAATTTTCGAGCTTAAAGAAATACGCCTAATAACAATTGAAATTTTCCATGTAATGCATCATTGTTTGGTTTATGAAGATTGGAACCAAACCGTTAAGTTTTCTATGAAAGATAGGAAGGAATTCTAATACAAATAACTTGAGTAATAAGACGTAACAAAATGAATCACCACAGCCTTCCCCATTGTAACATTTTGTCACAAATCGAGTACACCCTCACTCCCATTTGCATTTCGTAATACTTGAGCGGCGCCTAACTGCCTGATTGAGCGTTAATTATAGCAATGCTTTATAACCCATAATATGCACAAACAAAGTAAAACTTCAAACAAAAAACACATCAATAAACAACATTAGCTTCAGCTAAACCGAAGTTCTAATACCATTCACACGAAATTTCAAATCGTATTGTAAATTATTGTGGATGGTGGGTTTGTATAGGGGCTACCCTAAAAAGTGAGCGTAATACGCCCAATAATATATATGGAAGCTTTTGTTAATTAAAAGCAAACATAATGTAAATACTCTAAGCTAAATGCCTTAATGTCACTTTTTTTTTACATACAAATGTATTATAGTTTTTAAGTAAACTGATCGACATTGACTTAAGATAATAATAAAAAAAAAGCAAACATACAAAATTTTAAGTCGCTATTGACTTTAATAACAAGAAACAAAAAACAAAAGTGGATGGTGGGTTTGTGTGGAGACTAACACAAAAAGTGGGCGGGACTTGTCCATGTGAAACGGCAGTCCATTAGAAGCTAATTGAGTTAAATAAATTAGTTTGGTGTCTCTAGCTCTTAAGAGTCTCTGAGATCTGTTTTTTCTACAACCAGATGGACGAATCGATGGACATGGCTAAAACGGCTCAGCATCCGATTCCGATGATTTACTTTATGGAGCCTACCACCCCTTATTTGCCTGTTACATACATTCACATTAACTTATTATACCCTTCTCGCTTTGATTAAAGGGTATAAAAATTGCAATACTAGAAGAAAAAAAAACGGCAACAAGTTTATTAAAATAAATATCAAATGTATGTAGCTACTAAATATAGAATAACGCGATGAAATAAACAAGTTTTATATTATTTCATTAAAAAAAGTCAAGTAAAAAAATCTTTGCATAACCAAATGGTTAGTCATTTAAAAAACAGAAGTTTCCATTCGACAGCCCGATCATCAACATTCTGTTGCATTTTCTTGAACTTGTGCCACAGAAAGTCACAGAACATTTGACAAGCTGATCGCAAGTAACACAACTCTTTGGTATAAGGTATATCTTTTTTTTGCTGTGTTTATTATTGTGTTTATTATTTCATTTGACAGAAAAAATTAAGAAAGTTGAGCGGAATATTAGAAAATTTCGAACATCTACGTCGTAAAAACTATTTGTGAATTATAAGTGCTATTATGCATGAGGAAAGTGGGGCAGGGGAAGAAGAGGTAGGGGGAAGAAGATGTAGGGGAAGAAGATGTAGGGGAAGAAGATGTAGGGGAAGAAGAGGTAGGGGAAAGGACAGCATCGCGTCGGGTAACTTTTAAAAAGGAAGAAGAGGTAGGGAAATTGGGGAAGGAAAAGGTGAGTGTTGGGAAAGTGATAGAAGGGGAAGAGGGGCAGGGGTAGGGGAATGGGAGGTAGGGTAAGGGATCATAGGGAAGAAAGGTTAATGGCGAGGGGAGTAGCAGCAACGCGCTGGGTACCATTTAAGGTAGAGGAATGAAATGTTGTATACATGTTAATGGGATCGAAGGGGGCAGGGAAAAGGGGTGGTAAAGTAAGGAGTCGTAGGGAAAGGGGGCAGAGGAATGGGGGCAGCGTAAGGGGAGGTTGTAGAACTGGTGGAAAGGACAGGAGAAGAGGGGTAGGAGAATTGGAGGTAGCGTAAAGGGGCATGGGGAAGGTAGGGCAGGGGAAGGAGTGGCAAATGGAACGGTAGCAACGCGCCGGGTACCAGCTAGTATTTATATATATATATATATATATATATATATATATATATATATATATATATATATATATATATATATATATATATATATATATATATATATATATATATATATATATATATATATATATATATATATATATATATATATATATATTTAAATATATACTTTATGGGATCTGGCACTTTATCCTTCTGCCTGTTACATACATTTCCACACACTTAGCATATCCTTTGCATTAACAAGGAAGAACTTGCCTAACAGAGGACAATTATCTTGCTATACTTTTTATAAAAACAATAGAGCTTAGTACGTGTATTCGTTTGTAAAATATGTACTGCACTTGAAAAAATTAAAATCAGGGCGCACAGAATACACTGCTTATCATTGAACTTCATGTAAAACAAGAATAAGAATGACTACACATACAAGCATCTTACATAAATCACTGTGGCTCCATAGCTCTTACTCATTAATTTACTCAATCGCCTTAGTTCTGGCAGTGTTGCTCTTATCAGCATCTTTTGCGCACTGTCTTTCGCAGCATGGTGTACTTCGTTCATATTTATTTCATTTTTGACGCTGTCGATTTTGTTTCATTTCTCTTTTGCGATTTTATCCGAATTCCGTTGAATTCCGTTTTACGTAAGCTGGGCTCTTATGAATCATTTTAATTAGAAAACGATAACTTCGTTTAAATGTTCATATGAATGAATATCCATATACTTATACAAGTATCAGTATTTACAATATTTTTTCCCGAAAGTTGCACTACGTCTTTTTAATGGTGTTTATAATCGTCCACCCAAGCAAATAATTTCGTAGATTGTTTCGCACCACGTATATTCTAATTAATCATCATAGAGTGTGCATCGAAGAAGTTGTTAGTGTTGTAGAGCGTGGTATCAAAGAGGACCCGAATGAGTCGATTCGCATTTGGACTTCCCAGATTCCTTTATTGGAGACGACCGTGGCACTCATATCAGCACTCATATCCGAAATCATATAATAACATATACCTCCGTGCTCCCATTTGCACTTAATTTTGGGTTTTCAGTAGATTCTGTTGTTACTTTCAGTGGAAGGTTGTTTAGTTTTGAAGTAAGGTTCAAAGGTAACATGATACACTCGCGCATGGTTTCGCAAAACACAAAATTAAGTGAAAATGGGAGCACGTTTGATAATCAGTAAATGATTTTCCAATAAATCCAAAATTCCATGATTTAATTAATTAAAGTTTTATACCTATAAAAAACCCCGTTTAAGGGGTTTTATATAACTGTTGTAATATGTTCAATATCTTGGGAATTATTATAAATACCGAGCAGTTCAATTAGTCATTGAAAATTAAACAAATTATATTATAAAATGTTGACTGTTAATTTCCTGCACACATGTACAGTGACAGTGATAATTATTTGTATTTTTTAAATTTATGCATCTAGACTCAAGTATGCAAAAAATAATCTTCTTTAATTCTACTTAATTCGAGTAGAAATCTTAACTCAAGTAGAAATCTTTAGTCTAATGGAAATCAGAAAAAACTTAGATTTTGCTTATAAACAAAACTAATTTAATTGTTAACTCGGTTAATATTCATTACTGATAGCTTATAATATAATCTTTAATATTATATGGTAAAAATATCTATACTTGGTTAGATGATAAATGAATTTAAAAAAAAAAAATTTTTAGTGAGTAAAATTTCCGCTCCTTTAACAATTTCTACTCAATAAAAAGTATGTATATACTCTTTCGTCGAGTAGAAATCTTACTCGAGTCGCATCACTAATGCACAATTTTATCTGTGACAAAAACTTTTTGTCCGACTCTAGATGCAGCCAAATATCCCAATCCGTAATTTTAAGTTAATGTAAGACTTTCCACTTTCATCCCTTCATTACCTCTCTTTTTGTCAAACATTAGGCCCATCTGAACCCAATTTATTATTCTTGGTACAAGCCTAACATATATATTGCCTCAGAAAATGAAAAAACTAATAACTGTTGACTACAAAGTCCTTGACAAAATTAAATTACTCTCCCTGTTCGAATTCGGTTTGACACTTTTAGGGGTAGCCACTATAGAAACTTGCTCCCAATTTTGGAATTTTGTATGAAAATTTTTTTATTACAGTAAATATCAACTTAAAATTTAATTTAGTGGCTTCTCTTGACGAACGTGTCCACATATAGAGAGATATGTGTGATGTCTCCATTTTAGGGGTTGCCACATACAAACCCACTACCCACTTTTGGGACTTTTCATGAGAAACTTTATCATTTCAGGAAAAATCAACTTGACATTTCATATGGACGAACGCTTCTCATAATTATCAATAGCCCGCCCATTTAGGGGTAGGCTTCTACAAACTTACACCTGCTTATTTTAGATCTTACAAATATTTTTATTTTACATGGACGGACACTCATATATGCATCAATGGGTGTGACCACCTACTTCTTGTGGTAACCCCAATCCAAACCTACCGACCACTTTTGTGTTTTTGAATGAAAAACTTCTTTATTAAAGTCAATATTAGCTTGGAATTCGATGTGGTAGCTTTTTATGGACAGCCGCTTCATATACTTGTACTTTACAAAGAACTTTGTATGTTAAAATAATATTGAATTAAAACAAATTGAGAACCGAAACTGGAATTGACATATTAAATTTTTTTAAAACCGGAACCTTTTACCGAAATAAAATAAAATCAAAGAACCATACCGGAACCAAAACATTTATACCGGTATAGTTCCGGTTCTCACTTTTATATGTTTCTAAGAACAATTTTTACTTATGCATAGTGTACTCATGCGTAATGTTCCAAGGAAAACAAAAAAACAGCTGATACCATATACCCACAATATGCGTAATAGCAATATTTATGCAGTTTTTCAAAAGCCATTTTAGCTGTCAGAGTAATTGTGAAAAAAGTTTGCACGCCGTCCATAAGCTACATAGTGCTAGATAAGTTAGTGAAACCACCAATTGATTGTTCTACTCCTTGGAGCTCGACCTGTACGTTGCTGGAGGATCT
The DNA here is from genome assembly GCA_035044765.1 of Leucophenga montana. Taxonomy (NCBI): domain Eukaryota; kingdom Metazoa; phylum Arthropoda; class Insecta; order Diptera; family Drosophilidae; genus Leucophenga; species Leucophenga montana. Next base: position 58,078 of record JAWNNQ010001926.1, on the reverse strand, counting down.
ACTGGAGAAGAACGTGTATGACTTCTGCGCCAGCTATGCGGTAGCAAATACTCATTTTTTCATAGAAAGAAAAGTCTGGGATACTAATAATGAAATTGTTAGCTTTTTCGAACCAGCTAAAATTGCAATGACATTATCAATTTTTAATTGTTTTTCAAGAGTTTTAATATTGACCGGTACCGGTAAAATCCAAGAACCGTACCAAAACCGAATACAGAAATAAATTGGAACCGGTACAGAACATTGTACCGAAACACCGAAATGCTTTTCGGTTTTATTCCCTGATCTTAAATGTTTAGAGTGAACATAGGGGTATAGTGAACAGATCGTGCAATAACTCTACTGTATTTGCTTTGTGGAGTGTTCGATAGACTCTTTAATGCGTTACAAACTTTTTGACAAACTGATAAAACCTTTTTCACAATATGTGTGAAGGCTATAAATAAAATATTTAAAAACATTATCGGTTATAATATGATCATATAACACTACGTGTGAAGAATATAAAAATATCCCAAACATTCATGGTGACCTTCGTGTGTAAGACAATGAATCGGGACAACTCTAAAGTAAAACCATTTACACTTGTTGCACTCATCTAAAAGTGAAGCACTTCTGCCTAAGAAGTGCAAGAAGAAAAAACGGTGAGAGAGTTTGATGTCCGTGACAAAGGATCGCGCGCTCACTGACAGTTAATGAATTTAGCTTCATGATGAAGTGCTGTTTATAATAATGATGTTTACATGACTGTTGTTTGAAACTTAGAATAATGAGCATACTAAAAATTAAGGAGACAAGGAGAAGGGACACATTAATAAGTAAACCAAAGTAAAAAAAAATATTATTTATGAGAAAGAAGGCAAGAATAATAAGAAATCTTAAAATGGACCAGGAAAGAAAAGAGAGTAAATTTACTTGTGTTGCATTGCGCAGATGTCTTTTACTAGTTAATTGTTCTTTCTGTCTGCCACTTCCTACTCTTCTTCATCTTTACTTAACTTCATCTGGTATGTATGTATGTATTGTATGTATTTTCCTTTTCTGTCGTTTTCTTTAATCTTTGCTTTGTGTAACAATTCAAACATTTTCTTTTTGTTATGTAGCTGCCGTTGTTAAAATAAACACTCTATGCAAAAAAATTGTTTTCAAAAAAAAAAAAAAAATTTCAAAACATTTTTGTATTACTGATAATGTTGTAATGTAAATACAGTCTGATGCATAATTTTAAATTTTTGTTTTCTTCAAATTTTAATACGTTTCACACATAGTGTTACTACTACGAGTACATTATTTCGAAACAAAAATTTTAACACAGAAAAAGACGTCGATAACCTTTTAAAGTATGTGCTTACATATTCGTATATATACATACATATGTAGATATTCTTGATCAGCTCGACGAAAAAACTGTTTGTCCGTGTGTTAATTCAGCTACTAGTTCCATAGTTTTAAAAATCTGAAAAACGGTATGAAAACGGCAAATGTTTCAAATCCTGAATGTCCGTAGCCTTATACAAACCAATCAATAACTTTCATATTGAAAACTTCCATATTACTACTTGTAATACATTATTGAGATTTTCTATTGTTTGCTGCTATTTTTGGGTCAATGGATGTATAGTATAAATGTATAAACCCCATAGCCCACGCAACTTATTATGCAGGCTGTTGTAATAAGTATCTTTATTTTAGTTGATATCAACTTCAAATTCAACACTTTAAAATATTTACTTGTTCAACAAAGATTCCACAACGATTTTAAAAATGTTATTTGCTAACTAGTTGCAAAATTTGAACACACACGGACAGAAGGGCTTTTATTACGCACACTTTGTAAATAGATTTTTTTTTCGAGAATGAAAAAAAAATTAAGAAAAACATATTGGAACATAGTTTTTATAATATGTAATTTATTATGCCCTAATACATATGTACATATATACTTCAAAAGTACAGAACTTAAAACAATATTTAATTTAAGGGGTCCGTGAAGTCATATTTATTAGTACGATTTCTTTGTACACTTGCCTAATACAGCTTTATTTAGTACCAAGTACCAATTAATTTGAGGTAAAAATGTCCCAGTTTGAGCAAATTACGGCATTGCATAGTATTACAAAACTTTTTTTTTTTAATTATAAACTGAATTTATTTTTATAAGACCGCGGTAAAATGCTTACTTGTTTTGAGGTTTCAATTTATACTTGTAGCAGTGAATTTAGTTTCTCTAAGTGTTCTCTATTCAGGGAACAGATGTTTCCTTCGCTATGTTACATACATTTTGAGAGTTCAATAAACCCAATATACCCTGTTACAAATACAAATTCTTTTAAGTTTTTTGGGCGGCCTTGAAAAATTGGGAGAAACAGCCGTATTATGAGGGGGTTTGCGTGGTTCTTTATGGGATCTGACACGCCTCCTTATTTAGAATACTCTTGGCCCTCTATGGCATGCTATAATTTTATTACTAGTCGTATTATAAGTATCCTAAATCTTTTGTATGTAATGCGCGACTTTATTTTGGTAACATACTATTAGTATATACTGTATTTAATCTCTGTTTGCATGATGTGATCAAGCGAGGGTGGAAAGTGGCCTCGTTTTTTTATCATCAATGTCGGATCAAAAAAAAAAGCCGCTACACAACAATAAAAACAACAGTGTTTCATTAAATAAAATCTACAGACATAATTATTTACATATGAAAAATACTTTCAAACAACGAAACTTCTTTTACACTTTGCGGCGCTTTCAAAAATATGCCTTATTATCTCTCTCTCTCTCTCTCCGTATGTGTTTTCAATTATGCTCTGCCGATACGCTCTAACTTTATTTTTGTTTTACCAACTACAACAACACGACTTACCTTTGGTTAACGCAAGTTTAGAAGAATTATATGAACAAGAAAACTATTGTTAATTGAACTTAAATCAAACAAACTAATTCACATTCAGCGTGAAATTGTTTAGCACTAAACACTTGGCACTAACATGTTTTAATCATTATATTGGTTTATTAGCCAAATTCTTACTTATTTATAAATTCTTTATTTCTAAATTCTTAGCGCGCACAATTAATCGAAATTTTCGAACACAAATGAAGCGAGTCTAGCGCGCATTAAAGAAAAATATAATGATTCACGCGCATTAACAACGAAAACGTTCGATAAAAAATAGTCGCTCAGCAGATTCGACGTAGGCGATTGAGCGTTTTATACGCGACTGCGAAGGCTAAAAATATTTGTTGCCACAGCTACAGTGGAACCTGATCAAGCCCCGCTCAAATTAATTTGATAAATGTTATCGAGTTCGATAGACACCTGAAGCGACTGCAACTATCGGTACGAACTGTGATTATTCAAAAGTATCGATAGTGGCACCAATCGATTGTTTTGAATGATTAGTTTAACGTGGGTGAAGTTAGCAGTAGACTTCTAGGAATATAGCCCAGTCATATAAGGGTTTCACCTCGGAATGAAAGATAATAAGCTGTAAATTGGTATGAACCTTTGTTTTGGCATTCTATAGTTGTCTCAAAAGTCTCATATAATACCGTGTTCGCGTCTTAAGATATGCAAGGTCAAAAGTCGCGCAAATCGGGTTTTGAATGAATATCTCGCTTCCTATACCTTAAATGAGATTTGCACCTATTATAAAAGTTGTAGAGTATAAAATTCTCACAACCGTTTTTGAGATAGAGCGTAAAGAGTGCGCACCGCACAGACATATATGGCCTAATGCAAGGTCAAGCCTGAGTTACGGTTAATCGTATGTTGTATAAAGTTAATTTTTTACTAAAAAAATATTATTATTAAACAAAGGCTATTATTTATGTACTAATTTTTGCGACCTTTGACCTTGAATATCTTAAGACGTGACGATAAAACAAAAGTTTATACCAATTTACAGCTTATTATCTCTCTTTCCGAGGTTGATCCCTATTTTTGGTTAAGATGACTGGGGTAATAGGAGTTTCTTCAGTACATATGATTGGCACAGGGTGGTACTTTGAGAAATATACTTAGGGCCATTCTCATGACTTGCCTATATTTTTATAGCTCATATTTTTCGCGCTATATCCTAGTTTTCGATGTCACAACTGTTATGAAGCCTATAATCGTATTGCCTAGTTCGGCGACCAATCTAAATTTTAATACAAAATTTCAATTTTGTTTGTTTTCATTTTGCTTTGGTTTTTGATCGACCGCATTGGCAAGTATCTTTGATATAAATTTTTAATAAATTTATTGGCTCGCCGAACTAGGCAATGCGGTTATAGGCTAAATAACATTATGATATAACATGAAAAATATGAGCTATAAAGATATAGGCAAGTCATGAGAACGGCCCTAAAAGTGCTATTTTGCTTCTGTATACGCACAAAAGTACTATTTTTTATTGTGTGCACATGCAAATTTAATTAAAATACATATAAACATAATATATTTTTAAGTCCCGTTTGAAATTTTCGAGACATGCGGGCATTTCGGGATATTCGAGAAATTCCGCAAATTTAAAAAATTTCCCGCTCTTACCCGATCCCGAAGAAATTGTAATGTCCCGTGCCCAACTCTAATGCGGAAGTGAGTTCACGACTTCGAAATACGCTGCCCCATTTCATATTCTAATGAAAATAATTAATTTTTAACTTTTTTAATAAAAAGAAAAAAATTTGTTTATGTTTAAATTTTTTTTTTAATTATAAACAAAAAATTCAAATCCAAAAAAGAATTAAAGGAACATAAAAAAAAATATTGTTTCGTATGGTTTACTTTGAAAAACTTGATATAGCCGTATTGTGGGCGTATCATCCAAAACAGGAGAATCTAAATGTCCAAATTTGAAAGTTTTTTTTTTTATAATTACAAACGGACGGACGGCCACACGATCATTTCTGCAAACTTAGTATATCCGTATAAAGTATAATAAAAACAAGTAAAAACGTTAACTTCGGTTGAACCGAAGCTCTAGACCATTCACACGAAATTTGAAATCATATTGTAAAACATAAAAGATGGATTTGTTTACGGGTTACTCCAAAACGTAAGCGGTTCAAGCATATTAGCATAAAAATGTGAATCGACCATCCATAAGAAGCCACCATAGCGAATTTCATGCTGATATTTACTTTAATAAAGAAGCTTTCATACAAATGCATATAAGTGAGCGATGGGTTTCTATGCGGCAACCTCAAAATATGGGAAGCACACACTCATTTGTATATGTGTGTATATGAATATTTATATATGTATATGAAGCGGACACGATTGGGGCTACCCCAAACAGTGAACGTGGCGGGTCAATCTTAATCGGCTCGACCCTTCGAGCTGATCAAGAACATATATATACTTAATGGGGTCTACGATAGCTCCTTTAATGCGTTACAAACTTTCAGACAAACTGATAACAAAATTTCACACTATGTGTGAATGGTATCAAAAAAAGCTATGAAATTGCCTACTCCATAAATACAGGTTACGTACAAAATACAGGTTATAATTTAGAAAGAAAAAAAAAATTAAAATAAAAATAAGAAGATAAACTTAGCTAGTCGCGAATTTATTAGGAGATATTGTTGGCACTTTGGACCAGGCCAACCTCATATCATTTAAAACAAAACAAAAAAAAATTTAATAAGGGTCCTATACCATTTGCTTAATGGCTTAGAAAATTAGAGTGTGTGAGAATGTCATCGTGCGAGTGAGACAAATAGCAAAATAGATTTGATTCGATACCATCAATCAGCTGTTGTGCAAAAAAAACCAATAAACAATTGTAAAAAATGGAAAAGCTGTCGTGGAACGATGACCAAGTAGCGTTTTAATTGAAAATTGAAAAATGCTACGTATGTGTGGGACCACTCAACCCCAGAGTATAAAAACAAAGGAAAATGTTTTTTTTTCAAAACTGGCATCGAAGTATATTGTGAGTTTATGAGTGTTTATGAGTTTCTTAGGGCCGTTTGCATGACTTGCCTATATCTTTATCGCTCATATTTTTCAGGCGATATCCTAGTTTTCAATGTCACTACTGTTATTAAGCCTATAACCGTATCGCCAAGTTCGGCGAACCAATAAATTTATCAGAATTTTTTTGCAAAGATAATTTTGTATTAAAATTTTAAATGCAAACGTGCACATTATATTCATAGATTGGCTCGTATTTTTCTACAGCGGCGGCGCTCAATCTCATCCAATTTTTTTTCCTAATTTATATATTTGTACAAATGCATGGACTGTCCACCTCTTCAGCATTTTGTAGCTGACCGATATATAAGACAAAAGTAACCGATTAATAATCGAATTTTAAAAATAACAGACAAAAAAGTTATCGATTTTTGAACGGTAACCGATAAAAATCGAAATACTCCAGGGCTACTCAAAATGTATTTGTTACAAACGTGAAGTCGTGACATGAACTACTCAATATTATTCCGCCTATAGCATATCTTGCCAATACGTATTTTCTAATGTATTTGTAAGTCGTGAGAACGGCCCTAAGACATTGTTTTATGAAAAAAAAAACTATAATCAAGACAATATACATATTTACACAAAAAAAAAAAAAAATTTTATCACAAATAAATATACTACAAGACTGTAACATATAAACACATATAAGTGCATAATGTAAAATAAAAAAAAAATAAAAAAAAACGAGTGTGAGTTCACACTCGGTAGAAGTGAAACTTTGCATTCTGGTTAATCTGTAAGAGAATGATATGAATAACTATGGAGGTGGTAAACAGAGAGAGAGAGAGAGAGAGAGAGAGAGAAATAGAATCACTTGAAGTAATATTTTATTACAGACTAGTAAGTTTCCCCTTTCCCTTGTCACTCCTTCCCAGCCACTCCTTCCCCATTCCCCACCTTCCACATGCTCATTCTTATTGAATCAAAAAAAAAAATGGAAGCAAAATCTAAAAAATCCAAAAAATTTTATGTTTATCCAATCATCACGAAACTTCGTACGTATTGTCGCTTAGCGTGAAGGGTACAATAAACTAAAACATGATCAGGCGACATCAAGACGTCAACAAAAAGACAAAGCAAAGCGCTACTGTTATTTTCATATATATATATATTAAATTTGAAATTTTATGTATATATATATATATATATATATATATATATATATATATATATATATATATACATATGTGTATATTCTACCATGCGTGTTTGCTATTGACTAAGCTGCTTTCTCTCTCTTTTCTTTGGCGTTGCCGGTATCAAGCACAATAACAGCGACAGCTACAGCAACACCAGCCACAAGTACAACAACAACAAGAACGTATATGACGATGGAGTACACCACCACCAACAACAACAACAAGGTCGTATATAACGATATAGTATTGTGGACGCTTCGGAGGAGACGAATGATAGGGAAACTATATAGAAACGTTTTATCTCTTTCTCTCGCAGCATACATTTATAGTTGTCTCTTTTTTATTACACTTTTTCGTTTCATAAAATCTAATTCACACCGTTCCAAAAGAAGTTTAAATTAAAAAAAAAAAAACAATACAATACAACAAATAACTACAGCACTACATCAATAATAACTTAATACTACATTTCTACACTTCCAGTTCATCACTGAGAATTAACATACATACAACAATCAAACTGAACCAGCAGCACAACAAATCACTACAGATCTACATCAATATCACGCATCTACATCATTACTAATGAAAGTGCATACACCAACCAAACAGAACCAGCAACACAACAAATGACTACAGTACTACATAAATACATCATATCACATCTCTATACTTCAATACCATCACTAATGGACTTACACATATCACTAAGTAGAGAATTTGTAATAGAGAAACCATCTCATATATACATTTTGTCACTACAAATTTCTTCTGCGACAGGTCCCATGCTCTCACGATTATGAAAGAAAGAGAGCAATTGCTGACTCAATGAGCATTGTTGGTCCCAGAGAGAGTCGTGTGTGTTCGGATTTGTATTCGTCACATAACATACATACGTACGTACATATACTATGTATGTATGCATGTTTGTTTATTTATTTTCTTTACATGCGCTGGTCGGTCGCCGCTAACGCATTTTGTTTTCATTTCTTTAGCAAGAGTAAGTATGTATGTATGCATTTAACAGGCTTTTTTGGACATTTATTTAATTATTAGCATCAGCGACTGGAAATAATGATAATAATAATTCCATATATTTAGTTAAAAAATCATTATGGAATGATTTCTGGGAGAACAAATGGACCTTTATTCAATATTTATATTTATTGAAATAAAAGCAATTATATTTATTTTTGATTTATGACCCCATTACAATTGTGATGGCCTCCTCGTGGTGTTCCCTGGGTACCGATTAAACATATTGAATCGGAAGCGAATTCGAGCGGCGACTTTGAATTTCATTATTCTAAATAATATCCTGCTCAATGTAAGCACATGTATGTACATACATATATGATCAAAGAACTTGTTAAAATGTCATACCTTTTAAAAGCATTTCTTTTGTGCAGCGATAAATTAGCTTAACAACCTTTGTCGAAAATTTATGTCGTATGATAAACCAATGATTATTGGTATATTATGACAGTGGAATCAAAGTCCAACTAAAAAAAAAAAATTATATCAATTTAAAAATCGTTGTCTAATTTTTATTTTGGTCTCTTAAATTAAAAATCAAAAATAAATATAATTGCTTTTATTTCAATAAATATAAATATTGAATAAAGGACCATTTGTTCTCCCAGAAATCATTCCATAATGATTTTTTAACTAAATATATGGAATTATTATTATCATTATTTCCAGTCGTTGATGCTAATAATTAAATAAATGTCCAAAAAAGCCTGTTAAATGCATACATACATACTTACTCTTGCTAAAGAAATGAAAACAAAATGCGTTAGCGGCGACCGACCAGCGCATGTAAAGAAAATAAATAAACAAACATGCATACATACATAGTATATGTACGTACGTATGTATGTGATGTGACGAATACAAATCCGAACACACACGACTCTCTCTATGACCAACAATGCTCGTTGAGTCAGCAATTGCTCTCTTTCTTTCACAATCGTGAGAGCATGGGACCTTTCGCAGAAGAAATTTGTAGAGACAAAATATATATATGAGATGGTTTCTCTATTACATTCTCTACTTAGTGCTACAGAACTACATAAATACATCATATCACATCTCTATACTTCAATACCATCCCTAATGGACAGACACATATACAACAAATAAAATATCCAAGCCCACTATATAAACATTGCTTCATGCTGACTTTTTTAGGGAAAACTGTCGTTTCAGGTGAACGACAAGAAAGAAGAAGAAGAAACATATGTGCACATATGTAAACGCATAAAAAGTGTAAATTAGAAGAAAAATTTGGATGAGAGTGAACGCCGCCGCAGTAGAAAAAAACGAGCCAATCCATGAGCATAATATTCATGTTTGCATTCCAAATTTTTAAGAAAAAATTTCAATTTTGTTGTATTCATTTTAATTTTGCTTTGTTTTGTTATCAGAATTGTGAAGTCAAGTTGGCAGCTATCTTTAAAATAATTATGTTGGTTCGTCGAACTAGACAATACGTTTATAGGCTTAATAACAGTCGAGACATTGAAAACTAGGATATAGTGTAAAAAAAAAATACTTTTAAATATATAGGCTAGTCGTGAAAATGGAACTAAACGTATTAACCTTAAGTTGATTAGGCAAATGGAATACAGCCCTTAATAGTGTGCGATAGTGATAAATAAAATAGATCGATAGAAACTGTCCATAGTTGTCCACCTCTAGAAAAAGTGACGATTTTGCATTTTCAGTTTATGGTCACATTGTGAGTTTTTATTGAATTTGTAAACAAAATTACTTGGTTTTCATTGTAATTACGTTTTTAACGAACGAATTAGAAAAGATGCACATAAAGCAGGTAAAGAGTCATACGTAGAGTGTCTCCTATTAACCACTTATATTTTTTTAAACAATTCACACAGATTATAATACAAGGTTTTAAAAGCTATAAGGATCAAACTGTAGTTGAACCATTTGACAAGCGTCACAATGTCGTTGTAGGGCGTAATGGTTCCGGCAAAAGTAATTTTTTCTATGGTAAGCAGTTCGTTGCGTACATTGTGAAATAAATAAAAACAAATTCATATTTACAGCAATACAGTTTGTGCTCAGCGATGAATTCACACATCTGCGACCGGAGCAGCGTCAGGCACTGTTGCATGAAGGCACCGGAGCGCGCGTCATATCCGCCTATGTAGAGATTATCTTCGACAACTCAGATAACCGTGTACCGGTGGGTAGCATCACTAATGAAGTGCACTTTTAATTGCTATGCATTTCATACAAAGTATGAAGTGTATATATGTTTCGTAGTTAGGCGGAGAGTTTGTACCACAGTAAGAGTGATAGCACACATTTGCATATGATTAAAATTAACTAAGCGTTTATATACAGCCATGTCTGTGTCCATTTAATGCATTGCACTACGCTGAAACAAAGCGCTGAAAGCGCTTACCGTGTTTTCCAGGAGTAAGGATGAAACAATTATAACCACCTACAAAGCTATTAGACGATCTGTCCTAAATTATGCTGCTCTTGTTAATAGCACTATGAGGACTGCCAAAAAATGCATCCAAATGACACATGAAGACCACATGCATAAAGAAGTGATGATGCTCTGTGTTCACAAACTTAATGAATTGCTCTCGAAGCAGTTTTTGTTAGGTGCGTATAGGAGTATTCATTAAAATCATGACAATCACATGAACATGAGTTGTTTCAGCTCGTATTTCTGTTGGCATCAGACGTTACAAAACGAGTATATCTCGATTTGCAGCTCAAGACCAAATAGAGGAGTGCATCTTTATATCCGGTAGAATATAGATATATACCCTACAAAGATGTAGTTGAAAAGTCATTAAAGTCTCAGAGACAATATTGTGCTCGGTGACAGGCCGCACCCTATTGTTAAGTGTAAAAAACGTCTCCCCAGTAACACCACGACTAAATTAGCACAATTAAGAGCCGTATGGAGCAACATGCTCGAATTTTACAGGGAACGAATCGGAGCCAGCACCAATGATTGCTGCAATGAATGTGGTCAATAGTCACACAACACGACCCACCTGTTCAACTGTCCGTTCCATCCGACGCAATTGAATCATGTAGATCTATGGATAAGTCCATCTCAGTTTATCTTTCTCTTACATTTATATTTACTTTGCACAATACTTTCATTTATATAAAGTTATAACAAATATTTGAGAAATATTGAGATGTAAATATTGTTTTTTTTACACTGCGGTAAAACGGTTGAGTTATAAAATTATAAAAAGTACACTTGCAGCAGTACGGCACCTTAAGAGTCTATACTTATTCTTTATATTCTCTTCTCTAGTCAGAGAATTTTTCTCTTCGATAGATATATATGGTTATGACTAGATCGACACATCTTGTCGTGCTGATCACGAATATATGTATATACTTTATGGCGCCTCCGATGTATCCTTCGCCACGTTAAACAATACAATCGTACCTTGCTACAAATATTTTTTGTACATATTTTAATGATTTAAATTTCAAAATTTTATTTTACTTTTATAAAAAAAAAAAAAAAAAATTTAAGTTTGGTGGAACTAAAGCTTTAATACCAAGTTTGTGATAAATTTTTGTAAAATGAACGGGAGATGTAAGTTTGTTAAGGCCTACCCCTAAAAGTGGGCGAGACACAACATGCTTCTTCTTATTGAAACAACAAAAATGGAAGGAAAACATAAATCGGTTGGGCGGTTTCGGAGTCTTTATGGCGGCTCCGATGTATCCTTCGCCACGTTAAACAATACAATCGTACCTTGCTACAAATATTTTTGTACATATTTTAATGATTTAAATTTCAAAATTTTATTTTACTTTTATAAAAAAAAAAAAAAAAATTTAAGTTTGGTGGAACTAAAGCTTTAATACCAAGTTTGTGATAAATTTTTGTAAAATGAACGGGAGATGTAAGTTTGTTAAGGCCTACCCCTAAAAGTGGGCGAGACACAACATGCTTCTTCTTATTGAAACAACAAAAATGGAAGGAAAACATAAATCGGTTGGGCGGTTTCGGAGTCTATAGTTAATATATATATACTTCCATTTTTATATATATAAAGTTGATATTGACTGTAATAAGAAAGTTTTTCATACAAAATACCAAGAATGGGCGATGAGTTTGTATGAGGGCTACCCCAAAAAGTGGGCGTGGCATGTCAATATGGATACTCTATTGAACTGCAATAAAAAGAAGTCTATATGCCCACATACAACTGGATATCTTAAATATAAGTCGCCAAAAATGTGCATCGACAACATCCAGAGAGACAGACGGGCATAGCTAGATAGACCCATCATGTCGAACTTATCAAGAATATATATAATTTATGGCGTCTACAAAGCCTCCTTTAGTGCGTTACCAATTTTCAGAAAAACTGATAATAGCATTTCACACTATGTGTGAATGGTATAAGTATGTATGTACATATTCAAATTAATTCGATTATTACCAAATTTATTCCTGCATGAAACACAAAACTTTGCGTGAAGTCGAAATATCTTTTAAATTTGCTAGATAAGTGATCTAGGTGTGTGTGCTTGATTTCGAGATACAGTGTACATTGCATTAAGTCTCTTGATTTGAGCAATAGATTTGTATGAAGCTATATAGTATAGTGGTCCGATCTGAACCTATGTGAGATATTTTATTAGAAGTGGCGTAAGATTGACCAAAATTTGGTATTTCTAGCTTAATTAACAGCCAAATATTTGGTATTTCTAGCTTAATTAACATCAAAAACAAAGAAAAAAGATCATACTGAAACTCAAAAAATGGGCGTAAGATTGATCACATTTGGCGTTCCTAGCTTAATTAACAACAGAAACCAAAACAATTCCATACTAAATTTCAGAAATGGGAGAATGTGTGTATGGAACTATCCCTGATCCTATCTGGGGTATTTAATTAGTATTGACGTGAGATACACCAAATTTGAAGCATTGAAGATTAAGTTTTTAGCTTAATTAACAGCAAATACAATAAGTTTTCATTCAAAACATCAAAAATTTGGGGTATATTTATATAGAGTGCGTGTGGTAGACACGGAAAATTTACACATTTTATCTTAACAGGAAATAGGAAAGTCTAAATATCTAAAATTAAACGCTCTATCTCTTATAGTAACCGAGATTACCACTTCTAATAGAAGGACGAATGTCAATGTCGACTCTAGATGCTTATATTTATACGGAAAAAGTCGCCGTTCCTTTTAGCTGTTATACATTTGCATAAACGTTATATGAGTACAGGGTATAAAAATGTTCGTAAGCAATCATTTTAAGCAAGTATATTATTTCATTTTAGTACTTAGATTAAATCGATATCTTGCTAACATCTCTTCTCATAAAAAAAAAAAAAATTAATTAAAAAAACAAGAAAAAAACGGTAACTTCGGTTGAACCGAAGCTCTAATACCATTCACACGAAACTTTAAATAATATTGTAATACATAAAAGTAAGAGTTTAAATGGGGGTGATACACGCTCACGAGTAGATGTGTATGAAGCGATGTAGTAGATGTATAAGATGCCGCCATATCGAATTTCAAGTTGATATTGACGTTTTCCATACAAATGCATAAAAGTGAACTGTGGGTTTATATGGGACTACCTCAAAAAGCGGGCGGGACACGCCCCTTTGTATATGTATATGAAGCGGTTGTCCATTAATATCCACAAAATCAAATTGCAAGCTAATATTGATCTAAATGAAAGATTTTTTAATAAAAAACACAAAATTGCACGTTGGGTTTATATGGGGGCTACCTCAAAAAGTGTGTATGTATGTTTGTATGGGAGCTACCCCAAATAGTGGGCGTGGCAGGTGAAACTTGTTACTGTATTAAACTACAATAAAAAGAAGTATATGTTCAAAATTTCAACTGGATAGCATAAAAATTGGTCCCCAAAAAATGCGCAACAACATACAGACGGACATGGCTAGATCGATTCGTCTCATCGAGCTGATCAAGAATATATATACTTTATGGGGTCTACGATGGTTCCTTTAATGCGTTACAAACTTTCAGACAAACTGATAATACCATTTCACACTATTGGTGAATGGTATAAAAATATTTAATTAAGTAGAAAACATAGACATTGCTCATTCGATTCAGTTTCCAATGCTGGTCAGGAATAAAAATATTTTATGGGGTCTGCTACGCCTCTTTCTGTCTGTTACATAAATTCGCACAATCTTTTATCCTTGTCCCATAAACATATGTACGTCTAAAAATAAAAGCGTCAGTACTTTTCAATCCCTTCCTTAAATAGAAGTAATTTACAGATACAGATAGTCAATTATAAAAAATAGTTCAGCAATTAAGATCATTCATTGTGATCCAATTTGTGAATTAAAAACGCCTTTTTATTGCAGTTTAATAGAGTATCAAGATTGACTTGCCACGCCCAATTTTTTGATTAGCATCCATACAAACCTTCTCTCTTACTTTTGATTTTTTGTATGAAAAACTTTTTTATTGTAGTCAATATCAGTGGACGGATGCTTGACATATACATTAATGGGTACGAGTAACCCTCATACAAACCCATACCCTAATTTTGTGTTTTTTGTATGAAAAACTTCATTATTAAAGTCAATATTAAGTTAAAATTCGATGTGGTGGCTTTGTGTTAACAGCCACTTAACATACAAAGACTAATGGGCGTGTCCCGCTCACTTTTTGGGGTAGCCCCCAGCCCCAGTTCTATCGAAGAAAATGTTTTCTATTGTTTCCCTTATTTGAGCAACAAAAAAAGTCAAAAAAAGTTTTATTTACACAACACTTTAAAACAGCCAGTGGAGCCCTCCAGTAAAGTGGATGTATAGTGGGTGTTGAGCGCGTAATTTGTCGTACGGAATGGCAACTTTATTGACACGAAGTGATGAGTTGGCCGAATGGGGATATATGGACTGAAGCAAGCAGGGAGAATCAATCTCACCAATAAAATTTTTATGAAGAAAAGCAACAGAAATCGGTGTGATACGAGGGTTGGCAGATCAATTAATTTTTTAACGTGTCATGATAGGGTGGAAGATTTATTTAGGGATTCCAATTTAGACCCCTAAGAGCAAAGAAAAGAAACTGGTTTTGAACTGACTTAAAACGATCCTCGTGAATAGCATAGTAAGGGTCCCAAATATAGGAGCCAAATTCTAAAATGGGACGAACAAGAGAAGTATAGAGGAGTTTAGTAGTATAAGGGTTATTAAATTCTTTAGACCAACGCTTAACAAGTCCAAGGACACCTTTTGCTTTATTCACTATTGAACAAGTGTGGTTATTATAAGTAAGTTTAGGTCCCATGTCTAGATCATTAAAACAATACTCTCTACCAAGGCTAATGTTATTTAAAAAATATGTCACTATAAATTGCTTTCTGCGATGAAACCGCATACACTTGCATTTTGAGATATTTAGATTAGGAAAAATTAGACGACACCATGTTTTTAGGTGAGCTCAAGGTAGCCTGCAATAAACTGTGTTGGGAAACATCAGAAAACCCTATTACTAAGACTCCGCTGTCCGTCCGTCTGTCTGGCTGTTTGTCACCATGCTGTATCTCATGAACCGTGATAGTTAGACAGTTGAAATTTTCACAGACGATGTATTTCTGTTGCCACTTTAACAACAAATACTAAAGACAGAATAAAATAAATATTTAAGGGGGCTCCCATACAACAAACGTGATTTTTTTGCTCGTTTTTGCTCGATATTGATAACGGCAACAGGTAGATGCTTGAAATATTTACAGAATATTTAGTTATATATTCACTTTAAAAATAAATAATTAAATTAAAATAAAACAAATATTTAAGGGGGGCTCCCATACACAGCAAACGTGATTTTATAGATAATGGTACGGAACCCTTCGTGCGCGAGTCCGACTCGCACTTGGCCGGTTTTTTGAAATAGCGCTCAGCTTACATTTTCAAACTGCCAAGGTGCAGATGAAAAACCCTTTATTTACGTAGAGCAATGTGTAATTTTTAGTGTATTTAAAATTAACAGAGAATTTTAATAGTAATACTCGTAAGTGTGGAGAATACATTTTGCAAGAAATAAGCTTATAGGTAGTACAGCTAGTATTGTTCTGAATTTGTCCAAAGTTGGAAGATTAATAAGGTTTAAGCGATTAATATAAGGATGTAAGTTTATAAAAAGAAGAAATTGTTTCCTAAAAAGCAGATGATTTACACAGTGCAACACCTTATTAAAATCATTGTAGATGGCAACCCTTTGACAACCTTTGTTATAATTTTGTTTTTTTTTTTTTATTTTTAGATCGATAAAGAGGAAATCTATCTGCGTCGTGTCATTGGAGCTAAAAAGGATCAATACTTCCTAAATAAGAAAGTTGTACCGCGAAATGAGGTCGTCAATTTGCTCGAGTCAGCGGGTTTTTCGAGCTCGAATCCATACTACATTGTCAAACAGGGCAAGATCAATCAGATGGCTACCGCGGCAGACTCTTATCGGCTAAAGCTATTGCGTGAAGTTGCCGGTACACGTGTCTACGATGAGCGCAAAGAGGAGTCGTTGAATATTCTACGTGAAACTGTGGGTAAAATTGAGAAAATCTCTGAATATCTGAAGACTATCGAAGATCGATTACAAACGCTCGAAGAGGAAAAGGAAGAGCTGAAAGAGTACCAAAAATGGGATAAAACACGTCGCACACTGGAGTATATCATACACGAGACGGAGCTGAAAGAGACACGTCGCTGTCTAGAGGAGTTACAACTGCAGCGGAAATCGTCGTCGGATAAGAAGAAAATCTATAATATTGAAATTCAGAAGGCACAAGAAAAGATCAAAGATGTTCAGAAAAATCTAAAGGAGGCGAAAAAGAATGTGTTGACGACAAAGGAGGAACGTTCTGTACTTCTGACAGAGCAACAACAGTTGTTACGCGAAAAAACAAAGCTGGATTTGACTATCATTGATTTGAACGATGAAGTGCAGGGTGATAACAAATCGAAGGAGCGAGCCGATCAGGAGCTTAAGAAGCTGAAAATCACTATTGCCGAGAAAGAGAAAGAGCTAGACGACGTTAAGCCTAAGTATGAGTCCATGAAGCGCAAGGAAGAGGAGTGCTCTCGCGAATTAGCGCTGAAGGAGCAAAAGCGTAAAGAGTTGTATGCGAAGCAGGGCCGTGGTTCCCAATTCTCTTCGCGTGAAGATCGCGACAAGTGGATACACAATGAGTTAAAATCGTTGAGCAAACAAATTAAGGATAAGATTAATCACCACGCAAAGTTGGTGGAGGATTTAAAGAAGGATGCGACAGCAGAAAAGGATTTGGGTCAGAAGATTGAGGAACATAGCGCTGAATTGGAACAGTTGCGACTGCAAATCGATGAGCACAATAAGAAATACTATGAACTAAAAAAGACTAAGGATCACTATCAGTCGACACGTAATGAGCTGTGGCGAAAAGAGACGCAAATGACACAGCAACTGCAGACGCATAAGGAGGAGTTGTCACACGCAGATCAAGCGCTACGCAGTATGGCGGGCAAACCTATACTGAATGGACGTGATTCGGTGCGCAAGGTATTGGACAGCTTTATGGAGCGCGGCGGCCAGTTTGCAGAGATTGCTCGGTCTTATTATGGACCAGTGATCGAGAACTTTAGTTGTGACAAAACAATCTACACTGCGGTTGAGGTGACTGCGGGTAATAGGCTATTTCATCATATTGTCGAGTCGGATCGTGTAGGAACGCAGATACTGAAGGAGATGAATAAGTTAAAGCTGCCCGGCGAGGTAACATTCATGCCACTTAATCGGCTTCAAGTGAAGATACATGATTATCCGGATGACCCAGACTCAATACCAATGATATCCAAATTAAAGTACGATGAGCAGCATGACAAAGCTCTTCGCTACATTTTCGGCAAGACGTTAATATGTCGTAATCTGGAGCGCGCTACAGAACTGGCCAAGAGCACAGGACTCGATTGTGTTACACTGGATGGCGATCAGGTGTCGTCAAAGGGTTCGCTAACCGGCGGGTATTTCAACACGTCAAGGTCGCGACTAGAGATGCAGAAGAAGCGCACGGAATACTCGCAAAAAATTGGTGATTTCGAGAAGGAACTAAACAAATTGCGTAACGAACTGAAGCAAACGGAGAATAATATCAATTCGATTGTATCGGAGATGCAAAAAACCGAAACGAAGCAGGGCAAATCGAAGGATATTTTCGAGAAGGTACAGGGCGAGATTAGGCTGATGAAGGAAGAACTTGTGCGAATCGAAAAGTACCGCGCACCTAAAGAGCGTTCGCTAGCACAATGCAAAGCTAATCTGGAGGCAATGAATAGTACAAAATCCGGTTTGGAGACCGAACTAAAGCAAGAATTAATGTCAACACTTTCGGTGCAAGATCAGCGTGAAATTGATCAGCTAAACGATGACATACGCCGATTAAATCAGGAGAACAAAGAGGCCTTCTCACAACGTATGCAACTAGAAGTAGTCAAGAACAAACTTGATAACCTGCTGATCAACAATCTCTTTCGGAGACGAGACGAGCTGATACAGGCTCTACAAGAAATTTCAGTTGAAGATCGTAAGCGTAAGCTAAACAACTGCAAAACGGAGGTTTTGTCGACGGAAAAGCGCATCAAGAAGGTCAATCACGATCTAGAGGATATCGAAAAGCGTGTGAATGAGGCGGTGCATATGCAAAAAACTCTACAGCAGGAACTTGAGCTGTACATAAGAAAGGAGAAGGAGGCGGAGGAAAAGATCAACGAGGATTCTAAAAAGGTGGAAAAATGGACGGCGAAAGAAAATCTGCTCAATCAAAAAATTGATGAATGTACCGAGAAGATTGCCAGCTTAGGGGCATTGCCGCAGGTGGACGCTGCCTATGTGCGCATGTCACTAAAAAATCTGTTCAAAGAACTGGAAAAAGCCAATCACCACTTAAAGAAGTACAATCATGTAAACAAAAAGGCGCTTGATCAGTTCCTTAGCTTTTCCGAGCAAAAGGAAAAACTTTACAAACGCAAAGAGGAACTGGACGTAGGTGATCTAAAGATTCGTGAACTTATCGATTCGCTCGAAATGCAAAAAGTTGAGGCGATAGTGTTTACATTCAAACAAGTTGCGCAAAACTTCACAAAAGTCTTTAAAAAACTAGTGCCGCAAGGTGCGGGACATCTAATACTCAAGACAAAGGACAGCGAAAAGGAACACGTAGAACGCGAGGCGGTAGCAAATTCGGATGCGTTTACAGGCATTGGCATACGAGTTTCATTCACAGGTGTCGATGCGGAAATGCGTGAAATGAATCAATTATCAGGTGGGCAGAAGTCGCTTGTTGCGCTGGCACTCATCTTTTCCATACAGAAGTGCGATCCGGCGCCATTCTATCTATTTGACGAAATCGATCAGGTATACGAATTATTTTTAAACAATAAAGAATATTTACTGAGTTCATACGTTTTAAATTGCAGGCGCTAGATGCAATGCATCGTAAAGCAGTCGCGGACATGATACACGAGCTCAGCGGCACAGCGCAGTTTATTACCACAACCTTCCGGCCGGAACTGCTGGAGAATGCGCACAAGTTCTATGGTGTACGTTTTCGTAACAAAGTCAGTCATATCGACTGCGTAACACGAGAGCAGGCTAAGGATTTCGTGGAGGATGACAACACCCACGCATAAATTTATATCTATAACTAAGATTTTTAACTCTACGATTTCAAAACCTATAAATTATATGTACAATAAATGAATACATAGGTGTATCTAGCAATTATGTGATGTACACAAAAAGTTTAAACAAGGAAAATTAGTAACTTCGGCCCAACCGAAACTTTAACACCTTTCACACACAGACGGACATAGCTAGATGAACTCGCCTTGTCGAGCTGATCAAGACTATATTTACTATACACTTGCCCCTTCAATGTAGCGTGTAAAAAATTTCTGTAATAGCTAAGAACCTAAGGTGTTATCCCTAAAAGTGCACAGGACGCACTCCTTTATATTTGTGTGAAACTTTCGTCAGTAAGAAGCCACCATGTAGTAAAATTTCAAGTAGATTTTGCTTGTGATGGAAAAGCATTTTTATACTAAGTCACAAAAATGGGTGCTGACTTTGTATGGGGCTACCCCTCAAAGTTGACAACAAGGTCCTCTTTACAAGATCAAGCCGAAAATACCAAAATCGCTTAACCTTGTTCTAAAGTTGAGTTATATGTTTAATCGAGCATTCACAGAGAGGACGAACGTAGATGAGCATTCGTCTATCTGCTGCATTAGAGCAGGTGTAGAACAACTCAATGTCCTGGGACCAGGACGTAGTGAAAAGTTGAGAGTCCTGCACCGAGATTTGAGAATGCCAACATACATAAAGCAGATAAATTTACACACCAGCAGATACAATGATCGTTTGGACGCGCATATTAATCAACTAGCGGCGGCTCTGGCTTAAACACCTGTCGCAGGCGGCCCGTTTATTTGCCCTGTTTACTTGCAAATTCTAAGCTAAATGTCACTCTTTAACATATCATGTATTATAGTTTTAAAATAAATTGATAAAAAGGAAAAGTTTTTCATACAAAATTCCAAAAGTGGGTGGTAAGTTTTTTAGGGGGCTATCCTTAAAAGTAGCCGGGTCGCGTCTCTTGATATTTATGTGAAGCCACCATATAAATTTTTAAGGTAATATTGATTCCAAAAAAATTTTTTTCCATACAAAAAGGTATTAGTGAGCCGGTGGTTAGTATGGCAGACAAACACAAAGATATCTTTTCAAGCTGATCAAGAATAGATAAACTTTATGGTATCTATGATTTCCCCTTTAATGCGTTACAAACTTTCAGAAAATCTGAATAGATGTGAATGATATAAAAACAAGAAAATCCCTTAACTTCGGTGGAAGGAAAACAAGAAAGAAAAAAAAAACGTAAACTTCGGTTTAAACGAAGCTTTTACACGTAAGAATGGAACAGTCGTGCGTTCATGACTACAAAATACCCTGCACTCTTCATAATGCCGACTTTAAAATCACAAAAAAAATGTTTTCTTTTTTAATTAAGAAACAAGAAAAAACGGTAACGGTGGTACCGAAGTTTTAATACCATTCACATGAAGTTTTCACAGCTTGAAACTATAGGTAGGTATTTATAAAATCTAAAAACGTAAACGTGAGATGTAAGTTTGTTGAAGCCCACCCCCAAGATTGGGTCAAGTTGTGTTTGCCTGAAATGATAAAGTTTTTCATGAAAAATTCTAAGAGTGAGTGGTGGGTTTGTAAGGGGCTAACCCTAAAATGGAAAAATTTATTTCTCTATATGTGAGGCGTTTGTCCATAAGAAGCCAATATATAAAATTTTTTGTTAATATTTACCAATTTGGGAATAGGAAAGTTTTCATACAAAATTCTAACATAAGGCGGTAGGTTTCTAGGGGGCTACCCCTAAAAAGCCGTCCTGTAAAATTTCACGTAGATATTGACTGCAATAAAAACGGTTTCCATACAAAAAGGCAAAAGTGGGCGTAGGGGGACTACCTCAAAAAGTTGGGTGATCACACCCATTGATATATATGTGAAGAGTACATTCATAAGAAGCCACCATGTCGATTTTTAAGGTGATATCGATAGCAATAAAAAAAGAAATAGGTGTCGTGTAACACTCGGATGAAACGAAGTTCCTTTCGCTATATATTAAGTATTAAATAACAGGCATAATGAAATAAATTAACAACGTTTGATAGCAAATAAATATATAGGCAAATGATAAATAAAAAAACATAAATGAAGGAAGGAATGGTAATAAAATTATAATGAATAATTTTTTTTTTAAATATGAAAATAAGCAAATTACGTCCATCCCCCTGAGTAGGATAAAAAGATCTGAACCAGACCCCCTTCCCCTTGTGACGTTTCCCCCATGTCCACCATTCCCCTCCCCACTTTGCTACCAACGGTTCAATATACTTTATATATGAGGATGAATGAAATTTTGTGTAACGTGCGATAAGGAAAATCGTTCCAAAAATATGCATACCCTAAAATATGGGCGTGGCATACCAAAAAATGTGCAAAAAATATTTGTAAAATCTAACAACATAAACGAAGGATGTAAATTTGTTGGAGCCTACCCCTCAAAAGTGGGCGTGACGCGCCCCTTTATATTAAGCGTTCGCCCGTACGAAGCCAATGTCAACTTGATTCTGCTGAAATGATAAAGTTCTTCATGCAAAATCTCAAAACTGGGTGGAGGGTTTGTATGGGTTCTACCGCTAAAATTAGGGAATCACAACTATTTCTCTATATGTGAAATGTTCGTCTATTATAAGCCACTATATTAAATTTTAAGTTGATATATACTGTAATAAAAAAGTTTTCAAACAATATCCCAAAAGTGGGAGGTAAGTTTCGATGGGGCTACTCTTGAAAGTGGCCGGGACACGCCCCATGATATTTATGTGAAGCGTCCGTCTATGTGAGGGATGGAGTCGCTTGTAGAAGTGGAAAGTTCTTTGAACATTCACTTGGGAGCGGCCACATTACGCTTCTTTTCGTTAGTGGGCTTATAATACAGTGATTGTGCTCCCGCTGAGGTCACATTTCGTTGCTTGCGTGGACATAGGGTTCACCATCAATAATCTTTAACTAACTAATATCGCCAGTTGAGATGAGGTGGACAAT
Organism: Leucophenga montana; assembly: GCA_035044765.1. Taxonomy (NCBI): domain Eukaryota; kingdom Metazoa; phylum Arthropoda; class Insecta; order Diptera; family Drosophilidae; genus Leucophenga; species Leucophenga montana. The sequence goes on along the minus strand of JAWNNQ010001926.1, from coordinate 35,276 downwards.
ATATGGCCGCGCAGATCGGTATGGGCCATAAGCCTAGTCGTCCGTGGAAAATCTTGGGAACGAAATAGCCTCGAAATACTATGGTTGCTATTTCGGTTTAACTTTCTCTTACATTGCTTCTTACCATGTACCATTTTTTATCATGACACATGTGTAATTAATTATACTAGATTTCTCCTAGTGGTCGAATTTCGACCTTTTGTCTTTAAAGTATATAAAAATATCAATAATACAGGATTGTCCAGAAAATGCTTTCGCCTCTAAACCAACGCTGTCCAGCCATAGCGCAATGGGAACGAACACCTTCGTGTTTTGCACACAAGTACGAACGAACGCATGCCGAAGTCGGCTGCTTGATGGTAAAGAGAAACAAAAATTTTAATTAGTTACGTTGCATTGGTGTTGTATTTTGGCACACTATACAAATTATGACTCAGAAATGATTCACACTTTAAGTGCCCCCCTTTTGGACAGCCCTGCTCTAAGGCCTGCCACAGAAAGGGAGCGACAATAAGTGAGCAAAATAAATATTTGCAATAATTAATTGTGCATTAACATTGCGCACTTATGCAATTAATTAATGCACAGTTATAAAAGAATTTTTTTTTTGTGTATAGATTTTTCCTCTTTTTTGTTATAAATTTGTTTATTGATTACACTTTTTTTTTAAATTTTACTAACTAAAATACTATCAAAAACACACTCAGATGATGTTCACCAACAAGTTTGCAAGTGCGCCCACAACAGTTTCGAGCCTAACGTCGAGCTGCTCGATCGACATGCTTTACAAAGGGAATCGCCCTTTACAGCGCGACAGAGTCAGAGAATATTTTTTTATCTATTCATCCAACTGAAACCAAGGGAACCGAAAGAAACAAAACAGGTTGCATATATAGAAAATTGAGAGAGATGAGAGAGAGAGAAAGTTTTTTGAGAGAGTCTTTGTAATTGGCCAAGGACGTTACCAGGTTTTTACCTACCTTAGTCGCAATACTTTAGGTAAAAAATTACATTTGTCCTTGCTCCTCTCCACATTCTCCGCAAAAAAAAATCAAGCGAATACGTTGTGTTTAAGATGGTTAAATCGGGTGTGAATGATTTGCACTTGTCTATTTATATTTAGAAGTATATTAATCCAGGTACAACTTGCAAGAAGTTGTTATAACCATGTTTTCAACATTCGGAGCCCTCAGCCCCTTAAAAACTGACGACTGTAGTAGCAGTTTACAAAATATTTAAAAAACATTTATTTGTTAAAAAAATAAAACCATAAAAATGCGACTAGCTGTCATGTGCGTTTTAGCTGTCAAAAAACAAATGCAAGTCTAATTATATCACCTTTAACGCTATATAAACTGGCTTCAATATTACCGTCTACGTAAATATGCCGAAGCACCGCCGGCACTGCAGAGCTCCAACACTTCGTCCTCGGCATTCATGGCAAAAACTACCGCAAAGCATAGTCCTACAGTGCTAATCTCTAGCTGAGATATGCTGTACTGTAGCTTCAGACGCCACAGCACAAAATGATTAAGAAAGACAAGCAACGACAGCCCAGCGATCCAGTAACACGCCTCGTGCATGTACGCAATACGTACCAAAAAAACTATATGCCACAAAACGCAAGCGTCTGTAGACCAACTGTGACATTTCGGTGCAGATAACCTTGTTCCATTATAACGGTGGCTGCGACTTCCAATAATAGATGACGATGTCACCGCGGCCATCGTTAAAGATACTATGTAGATCAGTATACTGCCAATAAGCCACACCAGGCTGCAGTCGTTTAATAGAAGCAGCACTTGGGTAATAATTAGCGTGTTAAAGAACAGCGGTACATACAGTGTGGACAGATCAATGACACTTCGCTGCAAATGTCCGGCGCTGGGATGCGTGTAGCGTAACAGACTGAGCACACTATGCACGAAAAGCAGTGCATAGGCAGCTAGCGAATACTGACCGCCGTCACTGTGATGTTTAAGTGCCCAGCCGGTAGTCACCGCGAGAGCAAAGTGTATAACGCAGAGCAGCAGCTTGGAACAGGAACTGCTGGGTTCGTCATTATGTTGCTTTGCGGCAGAAGCGACGAATGTCATAGATGTGTAATTTTGTGTGAGGTAAGATGAGCGAGCGATGGAATTGTGATATGTTTATAGATATATCGGATTTCGAAACTTATTCGAGCTGTTTTAGTTTTTTGGAACCCGGTCGCCCGTAGTCAGTGTTGCCAGATGTGTCGACAAAAAAAACACTAAAAATAAGCAATATAAATCATTTCCACCCGCTTAATTTAAATGACGGTTTGAAGGAATATTTAAAATGTATAATATTCTTATATATATATATATATATATATATATATATATATATATATATATATATATATATATATATATATATATATATATATATATATATATATATATATATATATATATATATATATATATATATATATATATATATATATATATATATATATATATATATATATATATATATATATATAGATAGATAGATAGATAGATATATATATATATATATATATATATATATATATATATATATATATATATATATATATATATATATATATATATATATATATATATATATATATATATATATATATATATATATATATATATATATATATATATATATATATATATATATATATATATATATATATATATATATATATATATATATATATATATATATTTAGAACAGGTTGTAAGCTATTTTTTATACCATTAAATGATAAGGGGGGTTACCACAAACAAAAAAAAAATTTTTTCTGTATTTATAGGTCATATGAATTTTCTGTCAAATTGATTTTTCTTATTTTATATCGTAAAATTGAAATTCACAATGCCACCAAGATGCAGAGGAGGATATTTGAACAGTCTAACAAATAGATCTACAGACATGCGAAATGGAAGAGCCCAAAGAACAGACGAACAAATCCAACAAGATAATGCAGATGTGCATGTGGGCATTGCGCAATTTCGTGAATCACGAGCTGAACGAAATCAACAAAGACAATTTGAACAAAGACAAGCGCGCCAGTTCGTAGTTAATACACGCAGAGCAAATGACGAACAAGACCGACACGTACATCGAATTCATTCCTTCGTCTAGCATTCGAGTATGAGCCCGATACTGAATATTACTCTCATTCGAAAGTGTGGATTGGTGATATGGACTGGGAATGTCAGCATTGTAATGCGCTTAAATTCAAAAATTAGCCAGCCGGGATGTGTTGCGAAGTGTCTGGAAAAGTGCAACTACCGGAAATTGAAACACCACCTAAACCACTTAACGGCTTACTTATCGGTACCGATTCACTTTCTAACCTGTTCCTGAAGTCAATTCGAACATTCAATTCATGTTTTCAAATGACATCGTTCGGAGCTACAGAAATAGTTTCAAATAATGCTGCAACAACAATTCAACAAGTCAACAATTCATTTCAACATTCAAAATCAAAGGCCAAGTTTTTCACAAAGGGATGCCATTAATGCCATTGCCAAACGAACCACATAAATTTTTACAAATTTACTTTATGGGTGTTGAGGACTCCGAGCGCGCAATCGCTCTCCAATATCCGCTTATGTTCTGGAATGGACAAGACGGATATTGCATAAACATTAAACAATGAGATCCCATAACATGTACTTCATTCATTATGAACAATATCATTACTCATTTTGAATTAATATTTATGAATATGTTGTTAAAGAAGTCGATTATTATGCGTATCGTATGATGATTAGACGCGGTCATGAGATGTCGTGAGCTTTGTCAACAATTTATGGTCGACATGTACGTGAAGATAGAGAGAGAACGACTACGATACTTACGATATAATCACCAGAAGCTTCGTCAGGAAGAATACATTCACTTGCGAGACACTGTTGTGAACAACGCCGAAATTGGTAACTCCATCATTCTAAGAGGCATATCCAGAAAGTAAGTGTACTGAATTTTTGTAGATTTTAAAATTTTTTATTTAAAAAAAAAAATTACGTGATACTTTAGTACATAATGTAAGCTATTTTTCGACATAGCCACCATTCGTCTCTATGCAGGTGGTGAAGCGGGGTATAAATTTGTTGATGTCTTCCTCGAAGTAGTTTCCCGCCAACCATTTGTGACCCACCTCGCGGACAGTTTTCGATATCCGAGGGTTTCTGTGATTGTTTCGTGTAGTAGAGATCTGGAGATATGCGGAAACATCGCAGAAAGTTCATCCACAGTCAATCTGCGATCGTCACGGAGCGCATTTTCGATTTTTTCCACAATTTCGTCAGTCACAATTGAAGGTCTTCCGCTCCTCTGATCATCATGCACAGAAGATCGACCGTTTTTAAACTCGCGACACCACTTGTACACACTCGTACGATTCATAGATTTATCACCATATGCAGTTTTCACCTCATTATCTCAAACGGATGTTTTCCCTTCCAAACGAGATAACGGATGAAGCCGCGCATTTCGCACTTGGCGGGAGACTGGATTGACATTGTTCATGAAATATGTTGTCGCGTCGACAGTTCTCAACGTACTGACCTCGAACCAATCTCATTGCAACGGGGAGAAGTCAGGCGACACTGCCGTATTGCCAACATGACGAAAATAAAATCCCTCCGGCCGTGAGAGCCTCAGATCACTTACTTTCTGGATATGCCTTGTAATAAAAAATCAGCCAAACTATTATATCCGAAGCAGCAACCAAATATAATAAGGAAAAATCAGTCAAACTATTAAATGTGAAGCAACAACCAAATATAAAAAAAAGTTACAATAATATGAAAAAACAACCAAAATAATCCAAATTTTATAGCAGACAATTGCTAGAGACAAATCACCTTTTCTGCATAAAGGCAAAACTAAAAACAATTTTTATAAAAAAAAAAAAATTACATTTTACAAAATCTTAAAAAATAAGACAAATCACAAAAAAAGAAACAAGAAAAACGTTAACATCGATTGAACCGAAGCTCTAATACCATTCACACGAAATTTTAAATAGTATTATATAACATAAAAGTGGGGATTTAAATAGGGGCTACTCCAAAAAATGGGGGTACATTGCCACTAGTGGATATGTATGAAGCGATGTAGATGTGTAAGATGCCGCCATATCGAATTTCAAGTTGATAGTGACGTTTTCCATAGAAATGCATAAAAGTGAGCTGCGGCTTCGTAGGGGACTACCTCAAAAAGTGGGCGGGACACGCACATTTGTATATGTATATGAAGCCGTTGTCCACTAAAATCCACCAAATCAAATTTCAAGCTAATATTGATTTTAATGAAGAATTTTTTTCATAAGACACAAAATTGCACGGTGGGTTTGTATGGGGCTACCCCAAAAAGTGGGCGGGTGCCACCCATTAATGTATATGTCAAGCATTTGTCCGTGGGCGTGGCGGGACAATCTTGATACTCTATTTAACTACAATAAGAAAATTTCGACTGGATAGCATAATAATTGGTCCCCAAAAAATGCGCAACAACATACAGACAGACAGAAGGACATGGCTAGATCGACTCGTCTCGTTGAACTGATCAAGAATATATATACTTTGTAGGGTCTACGATGCCTCCTTTAATGCGTTACAAACTTTCAGACAAACTTATAATACCATTTCACACTATGTGTGAATGGTATAAAAACAGGCAGCCAGACAGCTCTCGAGACCACAACACAGCAGTTGGAGTCCAGTTAGCGGAAATCCGTAACTTACGGAGCTCGCTACAACAAATGTAGATAGACCACAGAGACCCAAAACGGACAAACATGAAAACAAGTCTAAAAAAACCATAAATAGAAACAATTTAACAATTTTAATTTAAAAAATTATCAGTTATTTTCTTTTGCCTCTTCAATAAATTTCTCTCCACCCACTTTTTTGGTGTAGCGCCCATATAAACATCATGCCCACTTTACACTATTCGTATGAAAAACTGTTTTATTGCAGTCAATATTGACATATTGTAGAAATGTGACATATTGGCTTGGAAACTTCATATATATATATATCGATTAATGGGATCCCCAGCTTTTTGAGGTAGCCTTTTTGTATTAATATCAGTTCGGAGGCTTCACATATATATATATATATATATATATATATATATATATATATATATATATATATATATATATATATATATATATATATATATATATATATATATATATATATATATATATATATATATATATATATATATATATATATATATATATATATATATATATATATATATATATATATATATATATATATATATATATATATATATATATATATATATATATATATATATATATATATATATATATATATATATATATATATATATATATATATATATATATATATATATATATATATATGAAAATTAGAGCTTTATTGTGAAAAATTGGTACTATTAATTTTATGCAAAGAATTATCCATCGCTAGCGACTAATTATTCCCATTTTCCTGACAGCATGCTGACTTTTGAAGCTATCCATAAATGGCGCAATTTTTTTCTTTTTTTAAATCTTTATAAGAATGTAAGTGCTGTTCTATCAGGCCATAAGAAATCAAACGGAACAGGTGATAATAGAAAGGAGTAATATCTAGTTATTACATCGGGTGGAGTGGGTTTTAAAATTTAAGTGTTTCCAAGTATTTTGTAAGAGGGTATGCAACATGTACCCGAGTATTGTTCTTTTGCAAAATCACTTTATCGTTTCTCTGCACTAATTTCGGCAGTTGTTCCATTAACTTCCGGCTCCAATGGTCCAGCTGTAGTTGGTAGCGATTCCCCGTGAGCTCATAAAACCATGGTGAACCGGTGAGTTCGGGGCACTGCCAGTAAATTTGTTAGTTGAGAAACCATCAAAGGGTAGTACTTTCTCCGCTTCTATAAGTGACCATTATAGTTAACCAAAGGTTACGGCGCGTAGAAGTATAAAGCTATCATGTGATATCGTGCGCAAACGACGTGGTTGAGATTACCAAAGAAATATTTCCTCAAACCTTATGTACTTTATACAGACTGCACTATCAACACTCTCAGACTGGTCTCCATTCTATGACCTGAATGAGCTAAAACTCTTCTTGAGGACTCACAAGATTTTAGGCCTTGTTCCCAAGAAATCGAACAATCTGAGAGCTAATCAGGATAGAAAGTTAAACTGAAACGAAACTGTTTTAGAACAAATAAAGAAACAAAACACAGCTCCCTTTGAGTATAAACTGGTCATTTTGGAAAAAATCACTTCTACGCCAGAAAAGAAAATACGTCTTCATTCTGGTAGAAACTCTTACGATGTTATTGCCTTATAGGAAGACATTCCTATACTAGAATTTATCTCCTAGGTTTTCTGTAGAAGTTATGGGAATAACGAAACAGTTGAGCACCTACAATACCACGGTTTTACTCTCAGTAGGATCATACTCGCTATGTTATGTATGACTCGGTAATAGGGGAAGGAAAAATCATATAGTATCGCAATGGTCCACATTTTGCCTGAAAGACTGTGAGGGACAACACACAAATTTCGTTAAAGCAATTTAGGAAGAAACTTGAAATCAAAACATGGAGCAAGTTATTTACTTTTTCTCAGCAGGTCTTACGTACGACCTACCATTTTAGGCTACAAGAACTCGCTGCCCATACAAACAGAGTAATAGGCTGGATTTGTGATGCTGGTCAATATAGATTTATATTTTATGGGGTCTGAAATGCCTCTTTTTGTTTCATACTCGTACATTTACAAATACTTATACACAATTGCTCTTACTATATCCAAACCAAGATAAAGCATTGTTGTGCAATCAACTTCAGGATTTTAAATATTATTCGCTTTATACCATTTTTATACCCTACCCTAGATGGAGAAAGGTATACTAAGTTTGGGTACTATGAAAAATGCCTGAAAAGTTATCATTTTTGGGAGAAATTTAGTGCAGGTATTTCTTATGTGAGCCCCCATAAATCATCCAACATTAGAAGATAACAGTCTCCAATAGCACAAATCCCTCTTAAAAACTTATAATCGGACTAGGATTCCTAATTATCTTATTGATCCAAACAAAAGCCTTTATATTCGGTATGTATAATATAAAAACGAATCGAACAACTATAGTTTCTATACAGACCATTAGACCATGTAATCCCGGTACTAATTCTAAAGTTTTCAATAAAATTATTTTAAACAAATAATGCTGCAGTCGTGCATTCATGACTTCGAAATACCGTACCGCATTCATACCCTAATTTTGATTTTTAAACATAAACAATTTTTTTCCGTATAAAAGAGAAAAACATTTTTGAATTAAAAAAAATTAAAATAATTTTTTTTTTAAATGTATAAATGAATAAATCTAAAAAAAATTAAAATAGAAAAAAATTAAAAACCATATTTTTTTGGGCATCTTGATAAATTTGAATGAGGATATATAGCCGTATTTTGGACATTGTGGCGTGGCATCCAAAAATATATACATTTATCTGCGCGCGTATTAGACGAATCTACAAATCCAAGTTTGAAGGTTTTTTTTTTATAATCTCCGAAATACATAGCCCCTCGACTTATGATGCTGATGAACAAGGTGTATACTTTATGAGCAGACCCGCCAAGAGGGGGATAAAAAGGGATAAATTAATCTGAGTCCGGGTTTTTTAAGGGTCCGGGATGGCATTTGGATGTTAAGTTTATTTTTTTTTTTTAAGTTTTCCATGTAAATATAGGTGTCCGTAATTTGTTTGACCCTATTAATGGGGTCTACCACGCTTCCTTCTGTCTGTAACATTCATTTGCACAAATCATAAAAGATTATTGGTTTATACATCGTACGCACAAATAATATAAAAATATATCAGTTTTTTAATCGCAACAAGCATAATTTTTAACAATTTTATTATGCGCTACATTTAACAATTAAGCATCACTTAGCACACACCTAATATTTAGACTTACTCATTTTGAGTTGTTCAGGCTAACTCAGTGGTACTTGCCAAACCACTTATGATCCACCGGTGACAGCCATCTATGGCAACCGCTAAGATTATTCTGTATTACGTATTTCATAGTGAACGGATTCAGATTTTCGCGTTCCAGAAGCTCCTCTTCAGCCGCCATCTCATCCATCATCTTCTGCGAGACAACCATTGCCTTGAAGGGCAGTTGCGCACAAACTTGCTCGAGGAATGGCTTAACCTCGGCAAACTCACACTTGCCGGCAATTTCAACAATGACGCGACCAGCCTTGATCGGCGTTACATAATGATCAATAGCACCTTTGCCGCCACCCATACGTTGTCCCTGACCTTTTTTCGTCACCGGCTGCCACGGTGATGGTACGCGCCAAATGGCAAACATTGTGTTAACATTCATCTTGCGACCAATGGTCAGACGGAGCATTTCGTAATGACCCCAACGCATGCGGCCACCGCCAGTGGCGATAATGCCGTACTGCTTATGCAGCAATGTGTTGTGTACCAGCTCGGGACCCCGCATGTAACGCAGCCGCTTTTGCATTTTAGGCGGTCGCAGATTGGGCGGGTGTTGTGGCACACGTTCCATGACGCGCAACTTGGGTCGCTCCATCTTTTCAACATCTTAAGAGGAGCAAGTAAAAACAAAAGACATGTTTACAATATAGAAATATTTAGAATGAAATAAATTTTTAAACATACTTTCGTACTTAATCGGAGGCGCAAAGTACTTTAGTCCAGCTGTATACACACCATAACAGCCTAGAAAATAGAGCTGTATTTAGTATTTTGAAATAAATAGCATAATTTTAATTTATTTACACTGAAAACTGTTCTTAAATAATTTTGGTGCAACTGCCCACATTTTCACACTGACCCGAACCGATTGTAAATTTTATCGAAGTGATTAGTTGAGTAGTGCTGTAAAATGTTAGTATGAAAAATCCAATGCACGTATGTTTACGCGGGAGACACAAAAATCTGATTCGCCTAAAAATCTCAAAATATAATTCATAATTAGTTTTATAAATAAAATTAGTAGATTTTGGGGTGAAAGAGATTTCTGTGTCTTCCCCGATAAAAAAAAACCAGAATCTAAGCTTTAATACTCTTCACTCTTTCAATTTTTGCTAGGTGTTGTGCACTAGTGTTTTAATTCAATTTTTAAATTTTTGAAGGAATACTTACGTATAACTATCTTCAATATAATAAAAATGATACATACATGTATTTGACATGATTTTAGTCTTTGACGGTTGTGGATGGGATGGAGGGTTGGAGACAATTTTGTTTCCCATGAAATGATAAAATAGAATTAAATTAAAATTAAAAAAAAAAGTTTGGTTAAGCGATGGTTGAACCTAAGTCGTCTGGAATGTTAGATAGTTGAAAGACGAAACGTTAACTTCGGTAGAACCGAAACTTTAATAGTCTTCACACTTGCCCTTATTACTCGGCAACGGCCCCTTCTTTGAATGAATGCTTCGATTTAAAATCCTCTATCAGCTAATATGAAGAAAAATATTGCACAACATTTACAACTTTAGGTCAAACCATCTGAAAAACAGGAAAACAAAAACCACTCTTTGGAACCACACATCTGACACTTACACACAATGAAATACCCACCCATTTCTGTAAATTTTGTTTTACAATTTAAACTTTCAACCTCACAATATCCAAAGTAAATAAATTTAAAATATTAGGGCTTACAATAAACCAAAAATACAAATGAAACATACACATACAATAACTAATCGCAGCACTTCACAAACATTTAGACACAATAAAGCCACCATCCCATATATTACAAATAGAAGAGGAAAATAGGACAAAACGTATTCTTCTCTACAAACTCAACACTCCAAAAATTATTAAACAAACCCAACCTTACAAAAACAATGAAAAAAAAAAACAGATTCAACTATCTCTAAAGACATAAAAATTGGTTTTTTCATCCCCCATTTGAACTACTAAAAATAATAAAAGCCAATAAACATTTTTGGCATTTCAATCTTGAAATAATCAACACCAATCATCATGCAAAAAAAAAAACTCCACAAACCGAACAATATTCCACCAAAAATTAAATAATAATAAATCTACAATAATAATTTAAAATATAAGTTTGTATTGACAGACGGATTAGAATCCAAATACTCAACCTGTGTAATCTGATTTTAAAATTAACGTTCTACCCACTTACTCGTCCATTTATTCATCAGTAATAATAGCCAATCTAGCAGTTAAAAACTTATTACTTATACACAATCAACATCAATATTAAAGCCAATGATTTTGCCGCTGCAAATGCCAAATCAGCAAACATATTTCCCTTAATCATCACAAGCAATAATAGCATAATCGACATAAAACAACACTATAAAAACCAACATATTTCAACATTTCCACAAAACATATAATTTCAATTTAGTAAACGAACATTAAACTCAAATAAAAAAAAAATTATTTGTTTTTATGAAAATGAAGTAAAAAAAAAAAATTTTCATACTGAACAAATCTTTTGGTGCCCCAGTTCCTCCTGCTTGATCCACCAATGTCAGGAGCGGATCCAGAACTCTCGCTTGGGGGATGGGCGACTCTACTTTAAAAAAGGAAAGAGTTTGTATGGAGATATTTATTTTGAGTTTATACAAAATTCACAAAGAAATAAGCTCATTCAGTTTTTTTTTTTTCCTAATTTTCCAATTTTTCAGGTGACTTTTCATTTTTTATCTGAAAACTTTATCCGCTCGCATTCGCTCGAAGCTAATTATTGCGTTGCTCTTGACTTTCGTTTGCACATACGCTCGACATCCGGTCTCGTGCGTCTGCCTTATGCGCCGAGTGCATGAATAGTATAAGAAGAAGAGTGTAAAAAATTAAATAGTAACGGGATACAATGATTCTAAAAATGGTAATCGACTGTAATGTATTTAGTATAAGGTTTCTAATTTTTTAACATATCAATATTGTATATAATATTAGGTGCATAGAGCATTCTTTAATAAAATTTGAACAGTTCCGCAACTCTTAAATCAAACCTTAAATGTGTAATTTTTGTTGTCTTTGATATATGCTTCCCTGAGTAACAAAATTTAAAAAAAAAAAATATTCAAATTTTCATAATAATATATTCAGAAATTATTAATCTTTACTAATTACTGCCTACAATTTTTTTACGAATATATACCTACATATTTGAGAAACATGCAACACTCAAAGAATACAGAGAGCGAAAATAATACTACTGGCTTACTACACTTTATGGTATTTTGTAGTACATTTTATTTGCTTATTTGGTATTTTTTCACTTTTCGTACTTGGTCATGTTGTATGTAGTGCATGTTTGAAATAAAAAAAAAAAATAGAAAAATTTTAATTGTAGTTGGATTGTAGAAAACACAATAAAATTGTTATTGTGTTTGCGCAGTGTCTTTTTTTGTTATGAATATATCAAAAGTGACGACGTCTATTTCTGCGTCCGCTGCTGCCGTCGCCGCTGCTGCTGCCGCCGAAAAGGCGAAACCAGCAGCCGAACGTGTAACAACATCATCCACTAATACTACAGTTGTCAATTTTAATGCAGCAGGCAGTATAAAACGCAGCAGCATCGACGATTGCGATGATACGAACCGTAAGAAAATTAAAACGGATGTGTACATCTGTACGTCGGGGAATAGCGGCAGTTTGCCAACAAAGCGCGCTGTTGATACTATACAGGCGTCGTCCATTGGGGGTACCACAGGCATAGCAGTTGGCGAACTTCACGGCAGCCGTACGTCATTGGCGTCGTCGTCAACAACTTCGGTAGCTACGACGAGTGTAGCTGGAGGTGTCATAGCCAACAGCAATCTGCAAATAGATTATGCAAAGGCTGAGGATGCGACCAAGGATCGTGGCGGTACAGGCGGCGGCGGTACTACTGGTTGTGGTAATAGTGGCGAGGAACAGATAATTCTTCGTAATTTTAATGCAAGCAAAGACGGTGCAATTACTTCTATCAAATCAGACGATGAATATGTGGTATATACAACATCGTCAGCTACCGACCAAACTCTGGGCAAATTGGAAACGTTCAAACACAGTAAGTCTTTATTGCTAATTTGCTTATTTTTAAAATATTTGTATTTACAATGTGTATTTTAAATAAGATTTCGGTAATACAACTATCGCCAAGACGAATTTTATTAAAAAGGACACAACGGCTTCGATTATATCAATCGACCCAGCAGAGAAAATGGAAGGAAGTGGCAAACGAGAGGAACTGGATTATGTGATACTGCCGACAACGTCGGAAATAAAACCCGCCACCTCCATTGTAACTGTAAGCAGCAACAGTAGTGATCCTAGTGGTGTCTTTGTCGGTAGTAATGCTATTATCACGCAGAAGCAAGTGACAGTAGCAGCACCGACTACGTCTACCTACAACCGCTTTAATAGCATAGCAACAAACACCTCTTCAACCAGTCAGACGCAGTCAACCATTCTGAATCGCGTCAATATACACCCCTCACTGAAAGGTCAACAGGTGATGGTCAATACGAAAAAACTATCGGAGGGCATACAGACCACTGCCAAAGTGTCAATTGGAAACACAACCATTTCAGTGCCATTACTGAAACCATTGACGAAAACACAACTGATGCCAACGGGCAACAATATAATTGGTGTCGACAAACAGGTGCAGTTGCAAAATGTTGGCACTACCGCTGTCGTCAGCGGTAAGCTGCTAAATGTGAAACGTGGTCCAAAGAATCAATCGACCATTGTTTCATTTTCTAATCTTCAAATCAAACCTAAAATTGTCACAGCAAAAGTTGTGCATAAGAAAATGGCGTTGCAGATTCAGCCGCACCAGCTTCAGCCATCACAATCTCAGCAGCACCAACAGCAGTTACAAGCGGTACAAACCAGCATTGGTGGCGGCGGTGGAGTTGTAACAATTTCATCTACAAATTCCAATCAAAATTTTACCGTTTTACAAGAAAAAATGATCGAGTCATCAGCTTCGGCGACGGAATCTAGCGCTTCGACCATAGCAAGTAGCAACAACGATCAGTTGACAGTTGGACGCATAACAGGCAATAAGATTAGCTACAATGAAAATATACAGAAAATACTGTTGAACAAAAGTAAATCCGTGGATATATCTATAACTAGCTCCACAGCGCCCAATGCTTTGAACAACGTAGAAGAATACAGTGGCACAAACAACTCCAGTTTGATAGTAAAACCGATTGACAAAACGACAGCTACCATTAATTGTCCATCAACTATTAATATAATTAAACAAGTGCAAGCTGCAGCGTCAACCCAGGCTCAGAACATCACTGTCTCATCGGCAGGGACATCATCAGTAACTATGACACCCGCAACGGGTGATACTTCAACTCCAGCCGTTTCTGTCTCAACAATTTTGAGCGAAGCTTCGACCAAGCCAACGATTTGCATAAACAGTGCTGTCACAAATCTAGGCAATCGTCCGATACTGTCCATACCCAAGAATATATCACTACTCTGGTCAAAGAGTGCAGTCACGCAAAATAAACCAAAGTCAACAGCTGCCATAATAACGACAAACACCATTAGTGCTAGCAGTGGTAGCAGCAACGTTGACGGCGATGCTATTGCAGACAAAACTCTTCTACAGCATCATCCGAAACTCAGCTTAAGCGTTACGAAGCCACAGAATGCCGTTAATATAAGTTCTGTAACGGTTTCAGCTCCTGCGACGGTTGTTTCAGCATCATCAACTCAGATGATTAATACCAGTGCTGCAACTGCTCTAGCAGCTGCAACATCAAATAATGCACACGAGTTGATGTCTACCAAACAAGGCAAAATCGAACGAGACGACACCACACTGGAAAAACTTCAAAAACAACAACAGTCAATGTCACAGCACCAGACGCAGGCAAAACAGGAATTGTCCCAGAAAAGCGATTTAATGGCTAGATCATTGCCGGATAAGCCGCCTGAAAAATTAGTGGTGAGTGTACACGAAGCGCTTGATGCCGGTACTGGGGAGAAATGTTTATTTTACACAACCACGCCGTCAGGTGTTGTCTCAGTGGTTACAACCGCAACTCCCATATCTGAAGCCACATCATGTCCACCTTCCGTACCTGCACCAATTAGCAGTGCCAAAGTTGATGATTCACATAATGTACTGCTGAAGCAGTTATTACAGAATTCGAATACAACGCACAGTCTTAATCAAATATCCATAACGTCATCGCACGTACCTACGACGGTAGCGTCATTGGGTGGTGGCGGTGGACAAGTACTATCCGCACGCAAAGTGATCAACGTTCGTGCTCCCAGTCTGGGAATGGTCAGCTCGTTGGAAGCGCAGCTTGCACGCCCAGTTATACCACCAGTACCTACCGCTAGCAGCAATAGTACAACGTCGAACACTTCTGTGGCTCCAAAAGCAAACTCTGCCGCTGTGACTGCCACTGATGCTGTGGCGTACGCTCCACAACCTCAACCAACACAGACTGTGACATCTGTAAAACTACAAACAGACGCAAAACACGATTCAAGCAAACATGCAAAAGATTTCCATTTAAAAAAATCAAATGTGGTTGATGTCGGTGTCGGACTTAGTTCCGGTCTTATTCTACATTCGCAGACGGAACCACCAAAAATGAAGCACTCAGTACAGATAATTTCCAAGGAAACATCATTTATTTCATCACCCTGTTTGAAGAGTTCACAACATATGGATGCTTCTAAGACTCTAGATACATCGATGCAACCTAATACAATGCACACGCCACCGATGTTTAGCGTGAATCCTACGGTTCAAGGTAGTGGTGAAAATCTGCCAACCAACACAAATGTCACTATCTCAATAACTAAACAAAAACCGGAATCAAAAACCAAAATAGTGACACCCATTGATCATGAAGGTATCGGTGGTGGTGGCAACAGTTTCGAAGCGTCGCGGGATAACACAAGCATGGATAAAACACAGCAACAACAACAGTGTGGTGCATCCACAAAGGAACAACTGCATTGGATGTCTAATACGACCAATACCCATGCTTCAATCGAAGTCAGTCGAGATAAGCAGCAACTTCAGAATCATGTGCATCCAATGGCTGCAAATGCAAGTGTTAGCATACTGACTAACACTGGTAGTCACCATATCAGCACATCTATCGGTGCAACTATACAACCGACGACGCAACCACTGTCATCCTCTGTAGCAGCGCCAGTGACGCAAATTCCAGCAAATATTTATACAGCTGCGGAGTACATGAACAGTAGAAAACAAGAAGATGAGAAAACCAATTTGAAACCAGTCGGTCCGTCAGTGCGTAATGTTTGCATTACGCCAATACAACAATTATCATTGTCGCAAGTACACACACAACCAACCCACTCACAGCCTCATGCACAAAATGCACTAAAAGCGGAAACATTAGCCAATTTGCGTCATGTGAAACCCATTATGCTGGACACAAATAGCTTACATTCGCAACAACCATCAACACAACAACAAACACCACAGCAACAATCACAGATGTTGCTTAACCATGCCACTTTGCATCACACGTTTACAAATATCGCCACCGGCAGCGGAGGTCAAATTTCTCCGGTTGTGTTGTTGAACGATGCCAACAAGAAACCATTAGCGGATGGTGCTGTCAACAATACTACTTCAACAGCTACTGCAACAACAGTTATCGTGGCAAGCGATGCTGCAAAGCCGCCTGCTGATGCGCGCAAGAAGCGCAAACGAGAATATCAAAAACCACGGCGCCCGAATATTAACAATCTCAAAGATTTGAATGCGCAGCAAGCGCTTGCTGGCACTGGCTCCCCCTCCATCGTTACAAGTGCTGGAGCTGCGGCGATGACCAATACAGCTGCTACTTCTGCCCCAGCAATCGGAACTTCCGTCGTAGTTCCGTCCGCAGCAAATTCGACTGCAACAACAATGTCTAAGAAACGCATTCAGCGTAAATTCTCTAAAATCGAAGAGGATTATGACAGTTTCATTGAAAAGCTTATGACACATATACGCCAGATGCAGCCTTTGCAAGTTCTCGAACCATTACTCAATCGAAACTTTCTTGTATGCGGTGGTAAGCTAAAGAATGCTGCAACATTGCCAAATGCCACAGCCTCATCGGGCACATCTTCTGCGTCGAACTTAGGGAAAAATAGTGGTAATGAAGGTGCCAGCGAAGAGTTGGACCAACAGCTGCAGGGCAGTTACGGTGCTGCACGCCATCCAAACATCAAGGGTCATTACGATGATGATTTTACGGAAGAAGGTACATCAGGATCGCAAGAATCTGAGATCAAGTCGCTGTCAAGTACAATGCAGAATGACTTCTACGATCAAGAGTTTTCCTCTCACATGCAGCAAAACCCGCGTGACAAATATATACGTCACATCGCCACAATTCGTGACAATAACATCGATACGATCGATCTCATCGAGAAAGAAAGCAACACAGATGTGGGCGGCTATACAACAACGCCGGAAGGACAGATATTATGGAGCGCTGTTCCGCGCTTAATTGTTTATCCCGGTCTGCAGTTACCGAAAAATGAAAGCTGGTGCTCAGGCCGTATGTCACCAGTGGTGCCTTTGATTGATGCGAGTGCAATACGCCAGACTATAAAGTCGAAGTACATTGGCAAAGCACGAGGGGATTATTTTGGCGACTCGCCATCCCGATTTAATAATAATAATAGCCAGCATCACAAGAACCAGAATATGATACTTGCCCTGAACTCTTCAACGACTGAGAACATTGCAGGTGTTCTTCGCGATTTGGCTAATCTGTTGCACATTGCGCCATCTTTAACGTGTAAAATAATCGAACCAACATCGTTAAGTGCGTCGGCGTCTGTTACAGCTGTAAAAAGCCCGAACCGTTCAGAACAACGTGCCGCTTCTCTCGCACATTTGCAAAAAATTATGACCGGTCGACTTAAGCTATGTCGTAGCTGCGGTAAACCCATTTCGACCAATGGTGTGCGCGTATCCCGACAGCAGTGCGTCGCTCAGAATGTAAAACAGGAGGATGATGCTGCAGAGTTAAGTACATCTAAGATGGCTACTAATACGGAGACCAGCGACAGCCCGAAACCAACGCCTTTTAGCACCACACCGTATTATTACTTCTGCAACCGCCACTGCTATGCGCAGCACAAGTGGCATGGCAAAAATATGCCGCTTACGGAGCAAGTGGAGCTATCAACAATTACTACACCATCTGCGTCCATTGAGGGCTCTGATGTAGTTTCGATTAAATTGGAGAAAAAGGAAGCTGAAAATGTGTCAGCGTTGGTGGAATCAGTGCCAACCGTAGCGAAAGAGCAGCCGGCGGTGAAGCGTAGCGTTATTAAGATCTACAGTGCCAATTGCTTTGCAAGCTCGACTAACAAAAAACAGCAGCTGGAGCAAATGTCTACATCAGATACAGTAATTAAAATGGATGTAGACGAGGTGACCCAAATTAATAATTCGGTTTGGGAGATCACTGCGGAAAAAATGCAGCCGCAGCTGCTGGCTGACGATAGTCGACAGTGCGTTTTCTGCAGTAAGCGTGCCGATGGGGAATCGGATGGACCTTCGCGGTTGCTTAATTACGATGTGGATAAATGGGTGAGTTAACATTATACACATCCTCGTTAGGTCGTTGAATTTTCAACTATAATTGAACATGTGTATGGATTAAATGAAGCGTTGGAAACGCTGTTTATTCTTGTTCAGCTTGGTGAGACAAGTCTGACTTTCGTTTTCATTCGTCCATCCACTCTGGTAGTCTAGATCTCGGTGACTACAACATCTAGAGACACCAAACAGTGCCATTTCATTAAGGCATTCATAGTGTCGACCATCACGACTATAGCTCTTTTTTGAATGTTTTAACGATTTTTAATACTTTTCTGTTGACCTTTTCTCTTATCACTGATCAGGTTCATCTCAATTGTGCCTTGTGGTCAAACGGTGTCTATGAGACAATCAGCGGCGGACTTATGAATTTTCCGACAGCTCTGCAGGCAGGTCTCTATCAATCATGTAGCTCCTGCCATCAGCTAGGTGCAACTGTCAAGTGTTTTAAAACGCGCTGTGGCGCTCTATTCCATTTGCCATGTGCAATTAAAGAAGAATGTGTCTTTTATAAGAACAAAACCATCCATTGCCAACTGCATGCGACGTTAAGCGATAAGGAGAACGAGCTGACGTCGCTTGTAGTGCATCGACGAGTTTATGTGGAGCGTGATGAAAATCGACAGGTAGCCACTGTCATGCACTACTCGGAGCTTAGCAATTTGCTGCGGGTTGGCAATTTGACATTTCTCAATGTAGGTCAATTGTTGCCACATCAGCTGGAGGCGTTTCACACGCCCAACTACATCTATCCGATTGGTTACAAAGTGGTAAGTAATAGTATAGTATCATAGGCACTAGACGTGTAATGTTTTTTGAAAACAACTACTACAATCATACGTCCTATACAGAGTCGCTACTATTGGTGCATGCGTCGTCTTTCAAAACGGTGTCGCTATGTTTGTACAATTGCCGAAGTTGCTGGTCGTCCTGAATTTCGCATACATGTCTTGGATTTCAGCAGTGGTTCGCAGGATCAGGAATTTAGAGACTCCACGCCATCGGGTGTGTGGCAACAAGTGTTGCAACCAATTATTGCGCTTCGTAAGCAACACAAATGGTTGCAACTCTTTCCGCAACATATCACCGGCGAAGATCTTTTTGGTCTAACCGAACCGGCCATTGTGCGCATACTAGAGAGTTTACCGGGCATTGAAACGCTTACAGACTATCGCTTCAAGTATGGACGTAACCCACTGCTTGAATTTCCACTTGCAATAAACCCATCGGGCGCTGCGCGTGCCGAACCCAAACAACGCCAGCTACTTGTCTGGCGTAAGCCGCACACGCAACGTACGGCAAGCACAACAACACAACGCATGACTAATTCAGCGACGGCAGTGGCTGGTGAGGTAGCCTGTCCCTATAGTAAACAGTTTGTGCACTCGAAGAGTTCGCAGTACAAAAAGATGAAACAGGAATGGCGCAACAACGTGTACCTTGCTCGGTAAGCCCGAATGCTGTTCATATCAATGATTATGCTTCTAAACAATTTCTTCATTATTCGTTGCTTGCAGTTCGAAAATTCAAGGCTTGGGTCTGTATGCTGCACGTGATATTGAGAAGCATACAATGATAATTGAATACATCGGCGAGGTCATACGCACGGAGGTCTCCGAGTTGCGTGAGAAGCAGTACGAAGCTAAGGTAGGCGATGACGGTCCCGTATCAAATATTGAGACAAATCAATTTATATTGTACATTACAGAATCGTGGTATATACATGTTCCGCTTGGATGAAGATCGTGTTGTGGACGCAACGCTTAGTGGTGGCCTGGCTCGCTACATAAATCATTCGTGCAATCCGAATTGTGTTACGGAAATTGTCGAAGTCGATCGCGATGTACGCATTATAATCTTTGCAAAGCGTAAAATCTATCGCGGTGAAGAGGTGCGTATTATGACCGTTCAATTTTACTTTATACAAGCTAACGTACATTATGCCATACAGCTTTCGTATGACTATAAATTCGACATTGAGGATGAGTCTCACAAGATACCATGTGCCTGTGGGGCACCAAATTGCCGCAAATGGATGAACTGAGTATCGCCATAAAAACTGACAGAAGCAACACAATGTCCGCATTTCAACTTGACCCAGTGTGCTGAGCGTGTATATGTCTGCAAGACAACGTTTCCCTGTGTGAATATTTGTATCACTCGTTCACTCCGTTCATTTATGTAATCCCTTGTTATTTTGACGATTGTGTACCAAAAATATATAGTAAAAATATTATCAATGTACTAGCCATCATTCCGTATTACAAATCACTGTAACTCCTGCAGCACATACACACTGATAAGCCTATGAAATAAAGCGTACAATCTTACGCTGTCTGCTGACGCCTTTATCATTCCAGACGCCGCTTTAAAACGCGTCGGCTGGGATACCTGACAACGCATCATACCATCACACCGGTGTGTTGCTCTCTTGTTATACATACACAGCATACACACATTATATATGAATATATACTTAGTTAATATACATACATATGAAAACACATTTAATAAAAAGAATAACAAATCGCTATAACAAAGTTAGCAAAAAAAAAAAAGAAAAGAAAAAAAAACGGATCTAGCAACTCTTTTTCTGTTAATTCACTTTTTTTTTCTACCAAGAAAAAATGTATTTTTTCAGTTAGAGCTAGAATTAGTCATAAAGTTTGTTTAATTAATACTAAATATTTTTTTAAATAAGTGTAGTTTATTTAATATACGCGCGATTGAGCAACAATAAAAACAAAAAAAAATGTAACAAATATATTTTTCTCACTTTCTATCTCGTTCTTTTTCACTGTTCCCAACCTGCATCGTGGTTCTCTGCTGGCGTCGCACCATGCGTTGTAACTGCACTTGTAACGCCAGCATAAGCAGCTCAAAGTTCTTTAGATACCATGAGACATTGTACAACATATGCATTTTTCGATTCTTGTCTAGAAATGATTTGTAAAAGACACTCATGCGATCGGCGCTTATATCATCATTCCCGGCAACATTATGCAAGCGTATAAACTCGTTCTTTTCCTGTTTATGAAGAAGCATATTTATGTATGTACAATGGAATAAATGTGTAAAAGTATATACAAAGGATGTACATAGTTACAATAGCATACATATGCATGTACATACATCATAGAATCGCTTGTTGTGCTTTGTCCAAAAATCGTGATTCCAACGTTCGACTTCCTCACGTTGTAGGCGCAGTCGATTGGCTAACGGAGTTTCGTTTGGTTCAATGTGACGCACATATGGTCGAAGATTCGATTCTCTATCTGGTGGCCCTATATAATCGCTGCTCACCACATACGGGTCGGGTTGCTGTGCTAGGCCAATAACGGCTTTAGGGTTGTTGGTATTTGTTCCAGTGGTCACTATGTTCGGTTTGTTTATAGCGCTCGAGCGCCAGCGCTTCAAGTGCGGTGTCTAATAGATAGTTAGTGTCATAAAATGCAAAACAAATAGAATGACGACAGCATACCTGCCAAAGACTAGCATGCCGGAACATTACGTTTAATCAACTATTTGTTTAATATAAAAAAAAGGAAAAGAAATAATATTTCTTTTCACATATGTCGTTGTTTACTGTTTATGTGGTTTGCCCAATCACAGTAAACGCTAAATACTATTCACAGGAAATATGTATGTTCGTATACACATATGTATGTATTAGTTTTTTAGTTTATACGACACATTTCATGATATTTCGAATTTCATGTAAACTTAAAGTCCCTGCTTATGCGATATTTATTATAATATCGTGAAGCGACGTGGCAACACATATCAACAAAAATACAATCAAAATTGCAAACAATGAAATGTAATTAAATATTAAAGACTAATAAATAACGCAGAAAAAGCCAACTGGGGCAAATACATACATACATACATACATATATACATACATATGTGGCTGTTTCGATGTTTTCACACTTGGAAACTGAAAACGAAGGAAAGCATCATCGAATTTAAATTTGGCGCTAATAGACTGACATTTCATTTCACAAAATAAAAATTACAGTGTGGCAACATTCTGTTGCAAGTCGACATAAACTTATTTTCAAATTTTACCATTTTTAGGGGTAGCCTCCTAGAAACTTACCGCCCAATTAAGGAATTTGGAATGAAAACTTTCTTATTACGGTAAACATCCACTTACAATTTATAATTATATATCGCCGCACATATAGAGAAATAGATGTGATTTTTCCATTTTAGGGGCAGCCCCATACAAACCGACCACCTACGTGTCAAGAGTTGTATTTTATTTCATATCCGTCATTTTAACAGAACAGAAAGATGACCTGCCCTAAGCCTATAGGTTGAATGAATCTTAGTACTTTCCTAGGATCCAGACTTCTTAGTTGCTCCTTTCTGATGAAGTGATTACCTAGTAATCGCAGTCTGCTTCTAGCTACAGCTTCACATTCAGCAAGAATGTGAAGAGTGGTCTCCTCTTCATGGTCACAGAATCTGCATTCGGGTGAGTTATGTATCCCCAAAACATATACATGTTTCTTTAGTCTACAAAAGCCTGTTAGTTGTTGTATCCCCCTAGAAGTAACTTTGCTTGTCTTAATTCTTGGCTTGTAGCCCAGTGTTGTTCTTTTCCTATATCCTTCTCCTTGCGGATTACTTCCGATATAGTGTGTCTCCCGATGCCGCAATACGGCTCAGGTCCTATCAATAGCGTTGCCGCTCCTTGTCTAGCCAGCTTGTCCGCTTGTTCATTACCCGGAATATTGTTATGACACCCACAGCAGAGATACTCTGTTGTGTTCGCCTAGTTTTTCCAATAGACCATTTGCTTCGACCACTATCTTTGTATTAATTACGTTGGAGTTAAGTGCTTGCAAAGCAGCCTGGCTATCTGAAAGAATAGCGATATCACAGTTGTGATGCCCTCTATCTAGGTTGAATTGTGCACATCTAATTATAGCGCACATCTCTGCTTGGAAGATACTGGTGTGTTTTCCCAACGACTCCCAGTAGTGGGACCTAGGGCCTACTACTCCTAGGCCTGTACCCTCTTCTGTCAAGGATCCATCCGTATACCACTTGATGGTGTGTGGTTTTAGTACGCATGAATTTACCGACGTCCACGATTTTTTGTCGGACCATTTAATGATAAAATTTCGATCAAATATGTTCCTCTGTGTCATTTCGTCTCTAGGCATGGTCATTAGGGATGCACCCTTCATCCATGTATGGAGGCGTTTCTGACAGATTTCCGAGGTAACCTTATTCTCCGCGACTGATAGTCTTAGGAGTGTTTCTTTTATTCTGTGTTCAATTTCCAGAGGGAGTAGTGTTAAATCCAAAATAGCTTCCAACGCTACTGTTGGGCACGTGCGCATTGCCCCTGTGATCTAGACACACGCTAGTCTTTTGTAGGGAGTTGAGCGCCCTACTGGCTGTCGCTTAGCTTGCTCTTTCTACCCACACGACTATGCCATATAGTAGCATTGGCTTCACTACCATGTTGTAGAGCATGTTCTTCGGATTGCACCCCTAAGATTTTCCGGCCTGTTTCCTGCACGAAAATATTGCCTTTGTGCATTTCCTTATGGTTTCTTCCATGTGTGCTTTCCATAGAAACTTACTGTCTAGCGTCACCCCCAGATATTTAACCTTATTGCTAAGCTCTACTGCAACCCCTCCGAGCTTGATCTCTTTTAGTCTAGGAAGCTTTTGTTTCCTAGTGAATGGTACAATAGTCGTTTTGGCAGGGTTAATGTTAGGTCCTACCATAACGCACCAATCTTGTATGATTTTGAGGCCTCTGTTGATTATTTCACAGAGTGTCTCTTCAAACAGTTGCTATTATGACGATGTCGTCTGCATACGCTTGGCATCTTATCCCATTTTCGGTTAGTCTGCATAGAAGGCTGTCTACAACTAGGCTCCATAGAAGGGGAGACAGTACTCCCCCTGTGGGCAACCCTTAACTGTTTGTATCCTAATGCTGGTACCACTCACTGTAGTCTCAATTGTTCTTGTCCTCAATATAGAGTGTATCCAATTCACTATAATTGGCTCTACTCCAATATCTACTAGTGCGTTACATATTGTCTCGTGACTTTTATTGTCAAAAGCTTCCTCAATGTCCAGAAAGGCACATAAGTTGATGTCCTCCCTTTCGAGGGATGTCTTTATTGCTCCCATCAGGTTGAGCAGTGCGGTGTCAGTCGACTTTCCCGCCCTGCATGCATGTTGGTCTCGGTGTAACGGTCTCCGATGCAAAACTGTTCCTCGAATGTGCTTGTCTATCACTTTCTCCATCGATAACAAAAACGATGTTTAGCTGACAGGTCTGAATGCTTTGGGTAGGGATGCATCCTTTTTCCCCACCTTAGGGATAAAGACAACCATGGGGCGTCCTCTACACGCCTTGGGCCATAGGGCATGCGTTTTCAAATGACTGAATGATTCCAACATTCAAGTCGTTTACTGCCTGTTCTAGCTCCAGGGAGTGTCTAGGGACTCTGCCTCCTACCTATGGCATCTGCTAATTGTGATGCATACTGCCCCCATTCAGTTTTCCTGTTGTTTCTTTTCATTTCTCGGGTCGTTCCGTCTCCTATTATAGTATCTAATTATCCTATGGTCAGACATTGATGGCTCCTTTGACACATGGCAGTTCCTTATATCATTTTCCATGGACATGCTACAGAGTGTTATATCTAATACATCCTGCCTATTTTTGGTAACAAAAGTTGGTGTGCATCCTTAAGGTTAGATTATTGGCAACAACGAATTCTAGGAGACACCCCTGTTGTTGGTGTCCGTACTTTCCCAAGCTTCATTGTGTGCATTTGCGTCGCAGCCTACCAGGATAGGTAGTCCACGTCTATTGCACAAATGCACCAGGCGTTCAATTTCCTCCGGAGGTAATGTGTGCTCTCCAGCGCAGTATGCTGAAGCAATGACTGCTGGCTTCCTTCTGCCCTTATATTTCAACTCAGTGAGCAGTGGTACACAGTCCCGAGTTAGATATTGTGAAAGTACAGTGTAATTAATATCATTTCTGATGATTATGCAAGCTCTAGGGGTACTGTTTCTAGTGTCCCAGATTACCTTCGTGCTCCTGGTATACAGGCCTTTAATTCGGCCTTCATGACACCAGGGTTCCTGGATCAGCGCAAGCCCCAGTTGTTGGTTGTTGGGCTACGCAGATGCTTTCCGGACTATATGTCCGGCTCATGCGCAGAGTCCTCTGCTCCCACTAACTCTTTGGTGTGCGTCCTATCCTCACCTTCCAGGAGTTGCTCTGCCTCCCTGAATTCCTGGGAGGAAAGAAGAGGCTCAATTTGTATGTCCGAGCCTTCAGACATAGGCGTTTCGGGCCTATTTTCACCGACAGTTGCCCCTGTCGCTTCCACTTCCGAAACTTCCACTGTTTCGGTTTCTGTGGCAGGCCGAAAATGCACGGCGTTAAATTTTATCTTGTGCGACCAGCCTTTTGGTGTCTTTTGGTTATCTAAGGATAGTCCTCAGATAATGCTGAGTAGCTGGCTGCTTGTTGGTTGCCCTCCACAACGTGCTGTTTCCTGCCGGAGCTTTCTTTCCTGGCTGCCATTCACCTGGGCTGACATCATTGTCGTTGTTCTTTCCGCACTCGGTCGGTTCGCCACTGCTGGCCTTTCAGCCCTGTGACGCTGTTGTATAAATGGTCTTGCATGACTAGGTCTGACTGAAGTAGCCGCCGGCGTACGGATACGTTCGCGTACCGTTATTGGACGACCCTCGTCCAACCGCTGCTCTTCAAGCTGCGTTGCAGCTTGTGTCGCGGTGCAGTCCCGCGGTAGTTTAAAGTTTTTGTTTTTTTGGTTCATACTTGGACTCACGATTTGCGGGGAAGAAATGTCCATCTGTGCAGAGATCCGCCATACACAGATAAGGTCACGTTACTCTCCCAGGCGACTAGTTATCGGAGAGGCACCGTTAGTGACAGAGTTATTTTTAACCAGGGCCCTCAGCCAGACTGATCATCGACACGGTATGCATGACATCTTGTTCCGGCCCTGTCGACTATGCCTTGGTCTAGGTGGTGATGGGGTGTTAGGATGGGGTAGCAGAGGAGAGTTGGGTGCGCTCAAATTTGCTATATTCCGAAGAGTACGTTACCAGGGATCACCACATGGAGGCCCTCTCATTAGAGAAGCGGTACAGTCTTATGACAGGAGGCAGCACCTGAGTCGACTTGACGTGTTTGTGATATGGGACAGTAAAAAAGCACAGTTGCACTGCCTACCGGTCCACATCGCACCACTCCCATGAACCCCTGCATGCATATTTCATACATATATTTCATATATTTATGCACGCATAGAGCCATACAGTATAACAGATGTAACAGCCATTAGTATGACGCGTTAGGACAAATAGCAAAAATTGCACAATCTGATATTTACGATTCTCGGCACAATCGCACAACTTATTATTACTCGAAATATGAGCACGAAAATTTCGACTCAATTTTCAGCAAACCCCAAAAATGTACTTTGAAAATTTAAATACGGTTTAAAAAAAAAAAATAGGTTTTAACTATTTCATTAACTTGTCTAAAATTAAAAAAATCATAACATTTTGGCGGATGGACTTGTCCCGGTGTTAGGTCCCCCACGAGTACTATACCCCTTGGAGTTGGTATTTTTAATGCCCTATATTTCGGACTGGAGTGACCCGATTTTATGTATTTTAATATTTTATGAATATACTTTTCAAGACCCTTTTATACGTATATAACACGTATTGATCGTACTTATCTGTAAAAACTTTTTTACTGCGCGTATATTATAGTGTTCATGCTGCAGCAATACTGAATTGGGCTTCATCACTTGCGTGGACTATCGTCCCTACTGATACGCACTTATTCCCTGAACTGAATATATTCAACCTGTTCCTCGTCATGCCAAGAGATCTTTAAAGGTTTGGTGTATCCAATGACCCCTTTGGCAGCGGTATCCATAGAATGAGAGATATAGTGGTCCCAGACGATGTCGTATCGTTTGCACATCCAACATGAGCGATGTGTGCCTTTCGTCGATCACAATATGAAAAATTTAATTACGTATTTTTTGATCAGCACTGCGCCAAGTAGCCTTGTGAATGTTAATGTGGGGATATCTGGTGCTACTGATTACCATGTTCCATTCTGCGGCGAAGACGTTAAGCCTTTCTCAATTACTGAAGGTAGCGTTATAAAGGCTAATTTTTCCGACTTTTGTGCCAAAATTTTCCTTCTTCAAATTTTGGTGCAATATCGCCAAACACGGTTTTAACAATGTGATTTGGGGCAGCGCTCGTAGGGAAGTTCGAGACGCTCGTAAAATTCATCTATAGCCTCACCGTTGTTGACTTCAGGCTGCATAAAATAGGCAAATGTTAAATTACTTAGCCTTGATACGTATGGTGGTCAGCAGCTCGTCACCAGGTGTGATACTGGATACGAGGCCGTGTAGTTTCCTACCAACCACGAAAATTAATTGTCACAGGATACCTTTTTTGAGCAGCATTATCCTATCCATCGCATTTCCTGTATTAGTTGCACCTTCCCCATGTAGAATCCGAACAGTTCAGGTGCATATCCGTAAATCATGGTCATTAAATCATTTGCAGGGGGATCAAAGTGGGATCAAATCCGAGGCTTCTTCTGTGTTTTCACTTTAAAATGTTGTTTTGCGGTGGCGGGAACCATACCCAGCGCACCAACCCCTAATTAAGGGGAGTGGGTTTCCAGGGGATTCGTGCCATAATGGAAATTAATGAGCTGCTTGGGTCGTTTGCAAAAGAATCGTTTTTGCCACTCCCAACAGCATGGCAATCAATAACTTTCCACTTCTTCAAATGATCATATGATATTGTAAAATACCACTGCGATCAATATAATTGATTTTTCCCATTATATGCAATTAAGTTTTGGTAAATTCAATTTTAACTAGTACTTACTAATTTCTTAATGAAAGAAGGGTCGAGTAACGCCAATCAAAAAGAACGAGCACTCCTATAGTTTTAAAATTTTCGACCTGTAAGCATTTTACCTATTATCCTATTATATCCAAAGTAGTTGAATATATTATTGTATCAAGGACCAAATTTTTACATATACCAAACAGCTTCAACTTATTGCCGAATGTCAATTAGCTTGTAGGAATGGCTACAATAATACACCACTTCTTTGTTTCCTTACTGACCAAATCAAAAGTAACAGTCTGAAAAATTTTGAGTGTTAGTTTCAATAGATTTGTGCAAAGCTTTTAAGAACATTAAGCATAAGCTAATGATTAATAAAATTGTAATAGGTATTTCTTCGTCAGCATGCGATGACTTTTGGTCGTACCTTAACAATAGACAACAGCATATAGAAATTAACCATGTTATATCTAACTGCGTAGATATGGTTTGTGGTGTGGCTCAGAGCCCTATATAATTTGTGACGTACATTAACGACATTGTTAATAGTTTCGATCGTATTATTTGTACTTCGAAAAAGAACTTGAATATTTGGAATTAATTTTTTAGGAAATTAATATCAATCATTGGTTGTCTCAAATTTTGATGCAGCAAAAACCAAGCCAATGATTTTCTCTACACCCGAGCTAGTCTATTTTTTTAAACCTTATGGTGAATAGTTTGCCAATAGAAATAGTTACTAGTACGAAGTGTCGTGGTATTTGTATTGGTAATGATCTTTCTTTTGAAAATCCTATTAAGTAACATGCTAGTATAAACTTCACTTTATATGGGTAATGTAGCAATAGCTTTTCGAGTTATTCCATTTGCATTGCTTGTTTACGCTCCAGCGGCATTCTCAGGAACAACAGAAATTCTAAGAAGAAAAATCAGAGATGCAGCTGATCAAAAAGTTTAAATACAAATAATAAAAATTTGCTTCTGGTTCCTAAAGTAGTTTTGGTATATAATGTTTTCGTTTTCTGTGACATTTGTTTAAAATTGATACAGTGAAGAATTTTTGGAGGGGTTTGTTTTCGTTATGATTCAAGATTGCCTCACCAAATTTTATCAACATTGATATTGGAAGAAATGAAACAGTATATAACTCATTGTCAACCAGTTCACAAGATTGTTTTGCCACTTGGTTAGTATGTCGGTTTCATCTTTGACAACGATGCTATAAACACTATTCTTGTGTACACAAACACATGGAAAAGTAGAAGTCAGTGGACTATATTGAAATTAGAACTTTCATTGTGGACATTTGTTAATCGCCGGACTAAATAAGCGAACTCGAAACTATGTACTAAATTTTCTATTTCCTCATGATTATAAACACAGTCACGATGCGTCACGACAAAAAATATCGCACAAACGCCTACCTCGACTCGGAAAATAAGTTCTCTTCATTCTCTTATATTTTGGACTGCATCAATAGACATTTACTGAACATATGTATTCCAAGACTCTATTTACATGTTGACGAATTTTTTGGGCCTTCTTGAGGTCAGATCTCGTTTCGCCAACATACACCTTCGAAGACAAATAAATATGGTCTGCAAATTTGCAGGGTTTGTGTTTCAGAAACTAGCTACCATCTATTTTTTTGGAAAAACTTATCTTGATTAAGATGGCCAAAAACTAACAAAAATCTTGCAGCTAAAATTTTAAATGAGCTCTACCAACCATTCGGAAAATAAGGGGTGGGCCATCTATACTTTGAATTTTAAGTTAGCAATAAAAACAAACAAAAAATAAATTTTTCTAAAGAATTTTGCTTTATTTGATACTTTTCCTTCGGTAAAGCATAGAAAATGATTTCATGGCAGCGGCCACCTCGGTTGGTTTGGAACACCAATTATTGAGCACTTTGTCAACAGTTGTCTGCTCTATTTAAGCAAATCAAGCTTGAATGTTCGGTTTAAGAGGTCAATTAATCCTTCAATGTGCCCTAAAGAAAGAAATCGAGTGGTGTTAAATCGCAGCTCCAATAACATCTCCGAATCTGCTAATTGCACGAATGTTAAAATTTGTACTCAAAATGTTGATGGTGCGCGTGGCGGTGAGACTAATTGCATCGTCTTGTTGAAACCAGCCCTCATCGAGATCGATATATGATCCAAGTACTACCAAAAAAAGTTATCATGTTCCGTAACGGCGCGGCATGCCTTATTTTCGTCTTCTCTACGATGACGTGTAAATTTTCCGGGCCCCAAATCCTACAGTTTTGATTGCTGATGGTTTGTCTTGCAAAATCAAGAATAACTGTTATATACATATTATAATCAATTCCAACAATATCCATATCATATCCATATCAATTTATGGCAATAAATGTGTGAGATTAAATAACTAATTTCTTTTCTCGGCGGTATATATACATACATACATACATACATACATATATATGTTATTTCTTGCATGCATATTACAAACATATATTTCATATATTTATTCATGCATAGATACATCTCTACCCCAGTTTTTGGGGTAGCCCCATACAAATCCACCGGCCAATTTTGTCGTTTTGTATAAAAAACTTACTTAGTTACGTCAACATCGCCTTGAAAATCGATTTGGTGGATTGTTATGAATGGCCTCTTCATATACATGAACAAGTGGGCGGGACACATCAACTTTGCTTTCGTAAGAAAAATTTCTTTATTTAAGTCAATATCAGCTTAAATTTCGACATGGCTGGTTTTTATGGATGGCATCTTCAAATACATATACAAGTAAGCGTGTCCCGCCCACTCTTTGGGGTAGCCCCATACAAACCCATTGCTTGTGTTTTTGTAAGAAAAACTTATTTAGTTCAGTCATTATCAGCTTGAAATTCGATATGGTGGCTTCTTATGGAGGGTCGCTTCACATACATATATTAATGAGTTCGTGTGAATGGTATTAGAGCTTCTTTTTAACCAAAGTTAACGTTTTTTCTTGTTTTAAAGTAAAATGGTTCCGAGTGATACTTGTGGGATGGAATCGTTTGCAGAAGCGGAAAGTCATTGATTGCAGTTCTCTTGGGAGTATCCAAATAACGATTCTTTTGTAAACGACCCAACCAGTTCAGAAACGTCCATTAAGACACGGATCCCCTTGCCAAGCGGAAACTAATCGGTCTCGTCTCCACTTTCATACCTGTGGGCGAGTGCCTGACCTTAAGCCTTCTTGAAGCTACCTCCAGAATGGAGAGAGGCTAATCAACTTCACCGCAGGTCGGAAAGGATAAGGATACTTGCCGCATTAACGATCAAAACACACTTAACACACTCTTCGGCTTCTGAAGATATATGTATGTGAGCAGTGGAGACATATCACATATATCCCACTGCAAAGATATGTTTGCCTAGGAGGTCATTGCATACACCATACCTGTGACGAATTCTGGCAAGGAGTGTCGCCAAGCTGCTGTAGTGAAAGACGCCGCTTACAAAAGAACTCTGCAGTGGGGAGCTGTTAGAGAGTATTACCGTAAGAAACGGGGAGAGAGGAAATACCTTTCAGACGCAAAAAAAGGAACAAGAAAGGCGTGAGCTTGAGGATGTTGTGTGTTATGTAATAGAAATGAAGCTGGAAATTTTATCAAAAGGTCAAGGGTCTGACCGTAGGTTTTAAGCCCGGAGTTTCTTTCTGCAAGGACGATAATGGAAGTCTGATTGCAAAACCACAGGAACCGTTGAGACTTTGGAGAAGTTACTTTTCTAACCTACTCTGAGGCGATGATGAGACCAATGCCGCCGATAGAGAAGTATTTACAGAACCACTAATCGATGATAACTTTCTTGTAGAGCCACCGAACTATAACGAGTTCGACTCAATTAAAGAGGTGAAGAATAACAAAGCGGCAGACTCCGATCAGCTGCCAGCTGACTTATTCAAGACCGGTGGCGAAGAGTTGGCGTATTGCACCAACTCTTATGCAAAATATGGTCGCATGAATGCATGCCCAACGATTGGAATCTCAGTGTTCTTTGTTCTATCTTCAAGAAAGGAGACCCCGCTGTCTGCGTGAACTACCGGGGAATAAGTCTCCTTTCAATATTACACAAAATTCTGTCCCGCGTACTATGTTTAGCTGGAGCCATACACGGATGTACTGATAGGCCAGACCAAAGAAGTCGAATAGAGATCAAATTTTCACTCCGTGAGTACAACAAAGACACACACCAGCTATTTGTCACCACTTTAGACACGACGATAAGAACGAAGTTCTTCAACGTCTTAGCTGAACTTGGTAAAGATCGTTCGTCTTTGCATGATGATCACACACACAAAGCGTTGTCAGAGTAGAAAGAAACCTCTCCGAGCCCTATGATACCAAGGTGGTGTACATCCTATGCCAATGCCCATCCGTAGAACAGTTGGCCACGATCTTCCATAAGTGATGCTACTCGCGTATTCTGATGACATTGACATTATCGGCTCGAAGGAACGGGGAGCGTTCCCAAGGACGACTGGGTTTTCCCTCCGGACCGATCTGCACAAGGAGATTTGTGCAGTCAAAGGTTGTCCAACTTAGCCCAAGTGGCTGTATTCAATTATTTTATATGGATCAACAGTTTTGTCGGCGCAGCTGCTGAAAATACAGTTTGTGGGAGAAAGATTTTCCGAAATGTAACTTCGGTTCAATGTTCTAGATGTGGAAGATGGTGCCACCTGAAATCTTGTTCGAGTCTCCACTCTTATCAACAAATTATGCGTGCTCTCAGCCCTTCAATTGAGCAGCGGTTTAACTCTTTTAGAGTTTAGCAGCTCAATTGTAATGGTCTGCATGGGAAAGTGGTTGAGATTGTGGATTATATGGAGCGTTATGACGACTTAATTGCAGAAGTGCAAGAGACCAAACTTACAAACTCATGTCGTCTGGTATCTGTTGCTGAATTCAATATAGTCAGGCAGGACAGAGACAGGAACAGTGGAGGAATGCCAATGATCGTTCATCGAACGGTGAATTTCAGACCTTTTTCATTGCCTTCTGTTGGTCAACAGGATTTATTCCTGGAGACGCAATGTCTGGCTGAGAAGTCCGGAGATGTCGAGATTGAGTTTGTGAACTTAAATCTGCTACCAGTCAAAAGCTCCGACCCTGGGTATCGTCCGATATTGAGCCACGAGCTGCAAGGGGATCATAGGGTTATTCTTGGTGACTTCAATGCACACCATGAGATGTGGTTCTCGGAGTTGGGTAACGACATTAGGGGTATAAGTATTGCGGACTAAATAGATGGCTCTACTTTTTGCACAATCCACGACGACTGTGCAACGAGAATGAGCACTACTACAGCCAGCTCCCCTGACTAAACTGTCGTCAGTGATACGCTAATTCCATACTCTGAGTGGTCGATTGATATTGCGTTGAGCTCGGACCATATTCCTATTGTGGTTAGCCCTACTCTTCCGGAAGATTTTATTGAATCGGATCGTCGAGTCTTTGTTAACTATAATAGGGCTAACTGGATTGAATTCACACGTAGTATTGATCAATCAATCAGTAGTCTCTTGCCTCCTAATGACGTTAGGGTAGGCTAGAGAATTCTTAGAGATGCGAACACCAAGGCTGCATAGAGGCATATTCCTGCTGGTAGGTTTCCTAGCGGAAGCTGCGCGCTTAGCGACCTTGCGTGATGAAATTCGTGCTAATGATGCAAGTGACAGTCGTATTGCCTTGTTATCTCACAATGTGAATAATCTCGTTGCGAAGCATAGGAAAGCAAAATGGCTAGAACACTTGGATAATTATGACTCGGGTTCGCGAAGTCTGTGGATCAATATTAAAAAGATATCTGGTATACCGCAGAATAGAGCTTTTTCATATATCACATTAGAGGGAGTTCAAATAGGATCGTCAAAGAAGTGTGCCACCTATTTGTGCAGACAGTTCGTGCAACACCCTTCTCAGCATAATAGGTTAAAGCGTAAATCCATACGTCATATTAGGAAGAAAAAAGGACATGAAGATTTGGCATATTTTACATGTGAGGAGGCTATAAGGAAAGGAAAATCATCCATGGCACTCGACCCAGACGGCATTTCAATGCTGATGCTGAAGCACCTTGGACCTATAGTGGTAGTATATTTTAGGCATGTATTAAACCTTTGCATCTCAACTCAACTAATTGTCCCTAACGTATGGAAGGTAACTAGGATTGTACCTCTCTTCAAACCTGGCAGTGAAGCTCAACCTGGTTCCTCTTATAGGCATCCTCACGAGA
Source organism: Leucophenga montana (assembly GCA_035044765.1). Taxonomy (NCBI): domain Eukaryota; kingdom Metazoa; phylum Arthropoda; class Insecta; order Diptera; family Drosophilidae; genus Leucophenga; species Leucophenga montana. The sequence continues at coordinate 455 of JAWNNQ010001926.1, read as the reverse complement.
ACAGCGCCTACCCGAATAAGAACTGATATCAGAACATATAAAACAAGTATCAATCGTTTAGCATTGAGGAGTATGATTATACTTCTGGAAGGGCTCAACTGCATAAAGATGCAATTGAACAATCTATACGCTCTTATAGGGACAATGTAATATTAGATGGAAGACCACCATCTATTAATGAGAGCGAAGAACATCTCCCTCGTAGCACCAGGTGCAAACTCGCACAGTTGAGATTCGGATGGAGCAATATGCTCGAATGCTACAGGAATGAATTTGGATAAGCAATAATAATTTCTGCCCCGAATGCGGTCAGTCACCACACGATACAATTCATCTGTTCAATTACCCGAGCATCCGACTCAATTGAGTCCTTTAGACCTCTGGTTACGACCAGTAGATGTTGCTTCTTTAACGGGTCTTTCTCTCGCATTCAAAAAATCGCTTTGCACAATACA